>KZ559533.1:121443-229409 GCA_002850765.1 Aspergillus taichungensis | reverse complement strand
CCCCCCCCCGCGGCGTTATCGTCAAAGTCGGAAGCTAACGGGTCCCTCTCCATAGAACTATCATACCAAGGCAGCTCTGATCATCCTGCACTCTCGCGTCGACCTCCCTCCCTCTTTCGCCAAAGGTTCCGAGAGCCCCAAGGTGAACCGCTGGGTATGTTCCTCATCGTCACAATAGATCTCCCCCGGTTTCCATTCTAAGATATGTCTAGTTCAACGTCGAGATCGACGAAACCGACGTCCTCCGCGAACAGCTCCGGACCTGGCGCGCCTGCGACGCCACCGACAACCGTCCCCCGCCCTTGATCATCGAAACCTACCTCGACACCAAAGGCCTCACCAACAACCAGAGTCTCGTCGTGCTGGATGAAAATGGGAAGCGCTGGGATGTCTTGGAATCGCTCGCCGCCTCCGAAGGGCCCCAGCCCGTCCGTCCCCCCTCCGCCCGCTCCGACGACGTCATCTTGGAGCGCTGGAGGATCGAACTGGGAGAGACGCCCAACCAGCTGCCCACCGACCTCGGCTCCATCCTCCCCACCGTCTACAAGAAGAGCATCGTGCTCTTCCGCTCCTTGTTCACCTACTCCAAATTCCTACCCGCCTGGAAGTTCAAGCGGAACGGCAGACTGCGAGCCAACCCGGTCTTGCGCATCAAGTATCGGATCCTGAACGGCCAGGCCGCCCAGGAGTCCTCCGCCCAGCCGGACCATCTGACCGCCCCTCTGTACGAAGGGAGTGGGAAGGTCGTGGATAACTACAGCTTCGGTGTCACGGATTCCCCGGCCGGCCCGTTTTCCGTCCAGGTCACCTACCGGACCACGTGTGATTTCCGCGTCGATGACTCCGAGGCGCTCTTAAGCTCGCGGTTCATGGGTGCCGACGATGAGATCTTTCGGCCGTCGCTCCCTACCCGGGAGTCGACCCTCAAGGCGCCGCCGGCCCCCGCTCACGAGATTGGATCGGCCCCGTTGGAGAAGAGGTCTCTGGAGAATCCCGACCCCAGCCAGGCGTACGGCAGTCTCTCCACCTTCCACCAGGTGGGGCCCACCACCAGCACGAGTCCCATCTCCGCCCTGCGGGCGGCGCGGGACGCGGGCGCGGTATCCCCCTCCCCCCCCGGTCCGTCGGCGCGGCCGCCCGTCCCCGTCGCCAGAGCGAGTCCCGCCGGGCGTGCCGCCACGCTGGCCAACGAGGCGAGCCCCGGCGTGGCCCGACGGCCGTCGATCTCGTTCCAGCCCTTCAAAGCCCCCCCGCTCTCCGCGTCGCCCTCCCTCACCGACCCGCCGTTGGGCGGATCCCCGCGCTCGGCGCCCGTCCCTCGCGTGGAGCCCCGGAACATGCCGCCCCCGTCCTCGGCCGCCGCGGCGCGAAGGACCCTGCCGACGGCCGCGGATAACCCCATCGCCGCCTCGAATTCCGCGTCGCCGCGGGGCGCCCCAATCTCGCGGTACAGTAGCGCTTTCAGCCACCGGCGAGGGAGACTGTCCCTCGGGGGTGGGCCGATCCGCATGTCGGACGACGACGCCTCCAGTGGGAAGGCCAGCGCGACGTCGTCGGCCCAGCCCGGCTCGGGTCTGCTGGCGGAGGCCACGGGCACCAGTGCCGATTCGATCCACGCCGACGATGAGAACATCTCCGAGTTCCTGAAGATGCTCGACCTGCGCAAGGATCTCATGAGCCCGTCGAACAACCCGGCGGCCCTCGAGGCCTCGGCGCGCCGCACGACGGCGACCTCGGCGGCCTTGGCCCGCTTTCAACGGATGCGGGACTCCAACGCGGCCCTCTCCGACTCCATGTCGTCCTCGCTCCTCCTGCAACGCTCGTCCAACTCGTCGAGCAAACAGCTCTCCGGCGTGCCCCCCATGGTCGGCGGGACCTCCGTCTCGACGGCCTCCTCCCCGGGCAAACCCATCTCGCCCCATACCCCACACACCCCCGCCATCCCGTCCCGCCTCAGTTCCAACAGCATTGTCGACTACAACAACGCCGGCGACCCCCACGTCGAGCGCGGTTCGCCCGACGAGAACCCGAGCGATCAGACCTCCGTGATCCCCATTGACATTCCCACCTCGCCGCCCCGGCTCTTCCCGCCGCCCTTCCGCCGCTCGAGCTCGGCGGCCCATCGCCCGCCCCCCGCCCCGTCGGACGAGGACGACATCTTCCCCTTCAACATGCGCAGCATCAGCCTCGGTGCGGAGGATCGGTCCAACGTGAGCCTCAGCGTTCTCCAGCGCCAGCACGAGTACGAGAGCGCCACGGCGACTGCCGGCCAATCGCCCCGCGACCAACATCCGTCGTCCGCCCACGACGAGGGCCCCGGATCCCACACGGGTGCCTCCGAGGGAAGCTCCTCCCATCGAGGCTCCGGGCCGTCCGCGACCCCCCACCACGTCTACCAATCTCGCTTCGGGAACTACCGCTGTCGAGGATCTTCCGGAGCGCCTCACTCCTTCAGCTCCGGCTCCGGCAGTCTGGCACGCGGCGCGATGCACCCGCCCTACCTCGCCGAACGATTTGAGATCGACCGGGATGCCACCGGGAGCGGCAGCAACAGCGGAACGTCGACCATGGAAGGGCGCGGGACGGGCCGTCGATCGAGCGCCGGCCGCCATGTACCTCCCCCGTCCACCCAACAGGACGACGATGAAAATCTGCTGTTTGCCATGAGCGACTATAGCGCTTCTCGTCGGAGTCTTGAAGAAGGGCGCCATTTCAATCCTGGGCCGTCTCGGCGGTTCTAATGGAGTTGATCATTGATCATACGCGACATGCCCATCGTGAACAAATCCATCTGTCTTCCTTTCTTCTTTCTTTGGTCTGGCACCGCCAGACAGGGTCAACCGAGCCAGCCTCTTTGACCCATTTACTTCGCTATATTCTGGGGGATGCGAATCCCCGCTAGTCCATCTCCTTTTTGTGTTGCTGTGCGATTTAAAACACAGGCAGTTTTCTTTCTATCTCTATAGACTGGTATGCCAGCGATGCACGGTTTTCAGTTTGGGAAGACAAGTAGAATGGCTTTCTTTATGATTCTTCTTTCTTATTGGTTTTTCACTTATTCTAATTCTTGCCTTCCTGATTGAAGCCTTTCTTCTCTATCACTGCTCATTATTGGTGTCATTGGTTATGGCGCGAATTTGGTCTGCGATTTTTTTCTTGTTCACTTCGTTTCTTTCCTTCTATTTCTTTCTTACTTTCCCTTTTTTTTTTTTTTTTTTTTTTCTTTCTCTTATCGTGGGACAACAACACTGACTGACACCAATCTGTCCATATATGCTTGATTATATCTATTCATCCTATCCTATCTATACGTGGGACATGACCGGATTCCGCGTATTGTGTATTTAAGATAGCTTAACGAGTATGGAACTGACATTACAATTTTGATATGATTTGAATTTGCTCGATTGATTTGAATAACTTTTCTATTGAGTATTATAAGAAAAGGAGGAGTTGATTCCTCAAATCGTTTTCATAGGTAAGGTATACAAGGAAAAAGAGAAAAGAAAAGAAAAAAATACCATCCTTGAGATATACATAAGACTCCCGCGCGGCCACGATACCACTCGGCCAAAAGGGCATCTATCATAGAGCAACTATGAGAGAGGCAGTGTTCATAGTGGCCAATGTTTCACATACTAATTTATACTCACATTCGTGAAATGTCCGCCCTTAAACCTCTCCGCGAGTAGAAAGAAGATATATGCCTAAGGAGGTTCCTTTTATGTAGATGATGAGAATTAAACAAAGACAAGAGAGAAGCACAGCGAGAGAAAAGAAAAGAGAAGAAAAGAAAAGAAAGAAGAAAGTAAAAAAAAGGGTATCTATCTATCAATCAATCTACCTGCCTACCTACTTATCTCCTAGGATCGATCCCCAAAACCACATCCATCATGTCACTCCACAAGTAGCCCACGGCTGTTGGGTCATTGGCAAGCAGGGCACGGATGATCGAAGGGGACACGATCCTGACTTTCCAGTTCCTATCGTGCTGTATTGAATCCCACCTCGCATCATCAATAGTCTGTAGATATTCTGGTGCTTTTTTGGTTTGTCTTGGCTGTCGCGTACACCAACCAGGACAAACACGTTGTTCCGCTTGGTGGAAGTGCATGATGGACTGTCCTGTCCGAGCCAAAGGACGGCTTGCTCTCTTAAATCATGATCAAGTATAGCCGGCCCTTGGACTTCCTACCCCTACAGCCTATCAAGAACAGATGATAATACTGCAAGACCGACACAAGCGAGGCAAAAAAAAGAATACGCGAGCGCAAATCACATCTTGCGGAAGGTATTCCCCGACGCACTCCGTCTCTCCTTGGCGCGGAAATTATGAGACGAAGACTGACTCGGGCGGTCATTGTCCGGCCGATCCTGCCTCTTCTTGGAATGCGGCATGAAGGTAACCTCGCGCTCGCCGACGACAGTACTGCGCCGGGCGGGCTTGTCGCGGGTGCGCATGTTCTGGGCGCGCGAGCCGAACGAGCGGTCGCGGGAGGTGTGGCCGGACGCGGCGGAGGAGGATACTTGCATCTGGGGTTGCGGGCGGTTGGTGCGCTTGTAGGAGGAGGTGGAGATCTTGCCGGAGGGTTTCTCGGCGGCTGGGCGGCGGGATGTGGGCTCGTTGTCGGAGTCGGAGTCGGAGTCGGAGCTCGAGCCCGAGACGCTGTCGAGGGCTTCTTGCTCGACGGCTGTGAGGCCGCGCTCTTTGCGGGGCTGGGAAGCGCCGGTGGTGGTGGGGACGGAGCTGGGGTTCTGCAGCTGGAATTCGCGCGAGGTCTCGTCGATGGCGAAGTCTGTGTCTTGGAAAAGTTGCGCGAAACGGCTGTCTCCCATGAGGCCGTCGTCCGGTTTCTCGGCGGTGGTGGTTGTGGTTGTGGTTGTGGTGGCATCGGGCATTTCTTCGTCGCCGCCGCGTTCCAGGACACGCTGCGCCTTGCGGCGCTCGTTCTTCTCCTCGATGTACATGAGCTTCTCGGCAAGCTTCTTGTTGACCTTGACGGCGGCCTTCTTCTTGCCGCGGATGCGGCTCTCGCGCTCTTGGTCGATCTTCTCCTTGACGCGCTTGGCGCGCTCCTCTTCCCAGATGTAGGGGTTTGTGATGAGGCGGGCTTCCTCGTAGAGACGCTGCGCCACGAAGTAACCGTGCATGTAGGGGCGGAGGAGGTTGGTGCGGCCGATCAGGTGCTCCAGGTTCAGGGTGCGTAGCTCGGGGACCGTCAGGAACTTGAAGTTGTCGTAGATGGAGCCCGCTTGGTTGACGTTGAAGGCGTTGGGGTCGTTGGGGTCCTCCGCCATCTCTTCCACGAGGTTGTCCAGGAACGAGCACCATCTCGGGGCCGGCCCAAGCTGGGGGATGAAGAAGGAGTGTTGTTGGCGTCCTTCGTTGGCGGTCAGGATCATTCCGCTGTCTCGGCACCAGGCCACCGAGTTGATGTCGACGGCGGGCTCGACGGACGTCCAGGGGGTCCCGTCCTTGGGGTCCCAAAGCTTGATGATCTTCTTGTCCGCGGACATGATCTTGGGTTCCAGTGTCTGTTCGCGCGATGCGGTGGAGGGCTGCAGGAACTTGAGCGTGTGGATGGGGAAGCCGTAGCCCTGGTCCTTCTTGAGCAGAGGGACAGGCGACCGGAGATCGTAGAGGTGAATCAGGCCGTTCGAAGAGCCGGTGCCGAGCGTCAATCCGGAGCGATGGAACTCCAAGGCGGTGATTTCGTTTCTCATGTCGTCGGGACCGGTCTGTGTGGGTGGTAATAACACTCCCGCCCTACCGCGGGCTCTCGAGTCCCAGAGCTCCACCGTTCCCATCGTAGTTCCGAACGCAAGAAGATTATGGCTTTCTTCGGCGATCGCACCCGTGTTCACGGCACCGGTGTTGATCCCACCCTGCAGAGTTCCTCCGCCCGCCGACGTGAAATCATCGCCGCCAACGTCAACTTCGTAGCTCCGCATGTACCGTCCCAGCTCCAGATTCAGTCGGAACACCTCGCCCATCCCATCCTGATTGACACCAACTGCCGGAATCAGAGCGTCCGTCGTCTGTCGGTCGTACACGAGATCACGACCATATCGGGGGAGACGCGTTCGATAGTGACATCCCGACGGGGTATGGAACTCTAACGACCGGTCGGACTGCAAATGGAGAGATTTCGAATAATCGGACGCAAGGAGAAGGAACGTAGTATTGAGGGCATCAGTATGACGAGCCCAGGAAAGCGACAGCTGTGGGAGATAATGGGTGTGGATTTGAGGTTTATAGGTTCCTGTAGAAAAAAAGAGTGGTTGTGTCAGTCGCAATGTCTGACCAACGCTGTCCATCATGTTGCATTCTCTTACCTGTACTCATGACCCATTCCCCATCCTCACTCACTCGAACACATTGACTCGCTTCCTCGAACTCGAAATCCTGCAGCAATTCAATGCGATTGGCGTATTCCGGGTCATTTTTCAGACTGCGCTTGCGCCGGCGAGCCAGCCACTCAGGCAATGGACGGGCGGTATTCGAACCGGATATCGTATACACGGGGACCTCTGATTGATTGGAGAGCTTCATGGTGAGAGAGCTCCAGGTAGAGGTCAAGAGTAGACTGGAGATAGAAAATCCAGAGCGGAAAAGATCGAAAAAGATCGAAATAAAAAAAAAAAAAAAAAAGAAAAAGAAAAACGATAAGCTGACTGATAGCCGCCCCACGTGACCGTACCGCTGTCGATCGGCGATGATTGGTTCCCGCGGGCCGAATGAACCTCCGTTGGGAATCGATAACAATCGCCATCATCAATCCATCCTCTCCATCGCTCGGCTCCTTGCGCTTCACTCTATTGCCCCTTCAATGCTGTGAATCGCCTCTTGTTCGTTGTCGATTTGGGTTGTTTTCTGGTATGCCTCTCTTGTGAACCTAGATGCGACGCTCCCTCTGATCGCCACTCCATCTTACCTGGCATTGTTTACTCGTCAATCCTTCCCCCGGGCGGCGATGGCATCAGACCCCCGTTCGATGTGCTGACTTCTCCGCACCCAAGGTTGATGCGCTATGATGGGTTTCGCTGTGGGGTGTTGCTGTCTATCTAGATAAGATTACTGGAAATGCATTCGCTCTCGGTGGAACTCGTATCTCTGGCGACATACAGGACGAGCCAGAATCTCCCCCGGGACACCCGCCGATAAATCATGGAATTTCCCGGAGGGTCCATCACCAATATTCGCGCCATAGTATGTGATTGTTCAATTGCGCTGAGAGGCGACTATCTAACCGGGAACGCTTAGGATGGATTCTCCAGTATCTACTGGAGAATATATACGGAAGAACCGAATATCGCCAGTATACCCGGCGAGACGCCCGCCAACGGCTATACGATCCTCAGGCATCTCAGTCGCCTCAAAGACCTGGAACTGCGCCTTCGGAATGCGGATTGTCTCGTCTCGAGCTACCCGCGTCGGCTGGGTCTATGGGTCTTCTCGGCGACTCCGGATTTCGAGAGTCTGGACCCGTTGTGTCCCAATAAGGGTCAGGATGAGCGCAGTCGGCTGGTCGTAGACTCTTTCACACTGAAAGGTGATTACAATCTCTGCTTTAGTTTGATGGTTGCTAACAGGGATGTAGCCTCCGGGTTGGGCAGTACTACTGCCGCCGATCTAATCAAGAACCTATCCACCGAACCTCAAACACCAGGTCAGAATGCGCCTGCGTCGCAAAGGCCCCCAAACGGACCTCCCCCCGCCAGGCGGATGGATGGTTATGCAAGTCCGGGTGCGATCTATGCCGCATTCATTTCAGCGGTGACCGGTGCCCTCAGCCTGCAGTTAATTCGGCGCGACCATGCCATCCCTCTAGGGTCACGGACTCTTTTCACCGCAGTCGAGCGCGATGACCATGAGTGCCCCAGGATTGCCAACGATGATCCAGCGTCCATTCCGACATTGACAACCCTCCACGTTCAGCTCACCTCTGTCGGCAAGTTGATGATATCCTTGCCAACGGTGGCCCAGGATGGCATCACACGGCTCAGTCAACCCGATTCGGCACCTGAGGACATTGTGGACGCCCCTCGTGGAACTGATCTCTGGTTATCTCCCAGCGGTTCGGTTGCCCGACTGGTGTCTGGTAATCCGGACTCAGCTACCGCTCCCTCGCCCTATGTGCTCGCTGATGCTACCGGGAATGACCGCTCAAGAAGTGTACACCACAAGCAATGGAAACTGGCGGTGCTTGACTGGCTCAAGTGCTTTGGATTGCCTGTAAGGCCCATTGACGAAATGACGTGGGTGGAAATTGAGGTCTGGGAGCCCTTTTACTCTAGGCTGGCCGGCGAGACATGGCGGGTGGGCGAGGATAACACACCCACGCTTCCCCTGAAGCGCATCCTCTGGCCGGCCATCTATTGCTTTAGGAGGACAAGAGCAGCCGTGTCAACCCTGGTTAACCCCCTCTGCAGCAGCCCATCTCTTCACAATGACCCCTTGGGGTTTGCAGAGATGTGGCGCACGGTAGAAATCCCTAAGCCCGTCGAAAGAGACCCTATGCCCTTAGCCAGCCATCAGGATGAACAGCCAAAAGCTGAAACTGATTCCGGTGAACTTGACCTTCCCGAAGGAATAGAGAGTCTCTCGCGTGCTTCCCAGTATCCGGAGTTACAGACTGCAAGTCTCGTGTATCCCACGCCGCCGGACGGAGCTGCTTCCCTGGGAGTACATCCTACAAACACGACGGATTTCTTTGTCGAAGATTCTAGTTTCGGATCACTCCCAAGCCAGACCAAAGTAGGGTCTCTAGCACAAATTCCCACTGGCGATTCCGATGTTCCGATGGTCTTTGGCCCAGCGGCTGGGCTTGTAGTCGGATCAGGTCTGTACGACACAAATGACGACGATCTTTTCGGCGACATGGATGAACAGAATTTTGGGGATAAGGGGATCACGGATGCGGATTTCAACTTTTTCGACGACGCTGACTTTCAGGGTTTGGGTGACGGTCCGCCGGGCCAAGGCACCGACGAAATGGCCGATCTTCTCGGTGCTGAGCCAGATGCGTCGCCCGCGGTTTCTATGCAACCACCCCTTGAAACCGAACAACCTTCGGATCGACAAGACCCGGTCGAACACATTGAAGCGCCCCAATTCAGCAGCACGGACCAACAAGTAAAGCTTGAAGAAGAGCAGATTGGTCCGCGTGACAACACAACACCTCCCTCGTCACAAAATGACAACAACCAAACAATAAGCCCCCCCTTGAGCCCTGTGGAAGTGAAGAAGATTATCCTTCCCGCCCCGGATGGAAACGGCCAGCTTCCCGTACCAAAGGGGCAGAAGAGCTACTACAAACCCGTGGCATTCAAACAAGACATGTCCAACTGGGACCAAAAATATGGTGCGGCTGGGAAGTTCTGGTTCACGAATGCTCCATCTGGTCCCGGTAAGTCCAGTAAGGCCGATGGCGACATCCCAACCATCGGTCTTCCGCGTCATACGCGGAATAGTGTGGCGTCCAGGGACGTTGCAAAGACGATGGACGGACATGGGAGTCCCTCGACTGAGATGGCTCAAGATGATCAAAGCAGCGTTACAAGCGAAGGGAGTGATGAGAGTGCCTCCGACAGCGAGTCATCTCACGTTACACTGCCGACTCTCAAAAGAAAGCGCGTCCGTTCCAACTCCCCTAGCACACCGGCCATGTCGCATGGAATAGCTCCGACGGAAGACGAACAAGATTCCCAAGGTTACCGAGCCGAAGATGCAGTCTTCTTGGGGAATCTTCTCTCTACCTTTTCGGACTGGTCAATGACGGGCTATTTTTCATTTCCAGATAATCGGGTATTGCCCGCCATCGCCCGTAGGGAGGTGCAGGTCCAAATTGCCCAGCTTCTATCCGATCAGGTCACTCAAACTTCGCTGGATCACAAACTTGATGGAGATCTAGGTCTCGGTGACTTTGGCAGTAAACTATATTCCTTACGGACATCCCTTGAGGATACCCCCTTCGTGGGAGGGAGCGAGAGGCTTGACCTGAGTAACTTTGCCTCGTTGCAAGACAACAATAATCTTTTTTCTCCGCCTTCTGGTGGTCTGACCCCCCGTCAATCTTCCCAGCGCAGGGAGGCCGGGCGTGGATCGGTGTCGAAATTACCATCGCCGCATCTACGTGTCCGCCGCGGCAAGGACTATCTGGAGGTTCTCCCGGCCGCAATCTCCTTCTGGGAGACGTTCGGTCTGGAACCTGCCCATGGACCGAAAAACATCACGGCCTATTGCATACACCCTCACACGGCGGGGGACGCCGCCGATGTGTTTCTAGAACGTCTCAGCTTGGCATATGCGAGCTGCAATCTTGGAACGCACAGCCGCGGGAATGAATCAAGTTTTTTTGAGCATGGGTTAGGCAAGTGGGTTACCACTGTGACAGAAGGGATCGGCTACCCGAACGTGATGCTGTCTCTGAGGACCATGTGTGAAGAATTCGGTAAGACAACCGTTACGCATAGGCGTGGCCATAAGCTAATCTTTTTAGGTGCTGTTCTTACGCAAGGCATGCCAAAAGAAGGTAATATAGTCCTTTACATCGTCAACCCGTTCACCCACGCTACGGCGTTAGCCGACATCTGTGCCGCCTTCTGGAGCCTTTTCCAAAAATACTCTGCCGACGCGGATACGCAGCAGACCCGGCAATTGAATGAGCTCGTGCTTCAGATTGTCCCTAGTGACTTTGTCATGTCCGCGGAGTCTTTGGTAGTACCGCCGCAAACACGGTATCTCAGCTTAGCGCTAGAAGTCTATAGCCGATGTCACCCTAAACCCCCGTCAACGAGCCTCGCGGGCTGTGCCCCTCCGGTCCTTCTCGCAGACTCCATCCCAAGGTCTATCAATTTCCGGCTTGCCCCAGAAAAGTCCTCGCCCTTGCAGGATGGTCGGTGCCTTCACATCGCATGCTCAAGAAGTCAGGACCAACGCTGGCTCAGCGTGGCGTGGTCTGATACCAGTGGAAATCTTCAGCGAAGTATCTCCTACTGTCTCCGATTCCGGAACGCGAGCGCATACACGGCCATGTCTGATATACGCGGCGAGATCTGGAAGGCAACTAAGGAAATGCTGGATCAGGCACAAGCGCGGTGGCGCATCATGCTCGCATACACGGACACTGTCGACCAGGAGGAAATCGACAGTAAGACTCTTCCACTCCCGAGTTTGATTGCTCGCTTGCTAACATTCTCTCAGCATGGTCGAATTTCATAGACCAATACAGCAAAACCAATGCGGTTTCCCTGGAACTAACCATCTTCGCCATCAACACAACTTCAGACTTATCTCTCGAGCCCCCAGCCACACCCATCCCAATGAGCGTTTTCAGCTCCCAAACCGCATCAACGCCCGTCGCCACCCCCAACCCCAGCGGCAGCGTCCTCTCCCCCGAACAGTCCGCCAACGCACCCACTCCTCCCAGCGGAGGCGGCGCAGCCGCCAACGCTCCAACACCCACAGACGCCCAAATCGAAGCAGAATCCGAAGCCACCCTAACGGACGTCTGCGACGAGACCTGGAGCGTAATCCTATCCCACCGTCTCAACAACTCACCCCACCTAACCGAGCTCCGCCCCGTCCTCGCAAGCGGGTACTTGCTGCGCCGCCGCGGCGCCGCCGATGGCGACGGCGTGTACTCCATGTGCGTCAACCTCATCCACACCACACGACCCACGCAGTCCTACGAGGGCATCCTCCGAGAAACA
This sequence comes from Aspergillus taichungensis, assembly GCA_002850765.1. Taxonomy (NCBI): domain Eukaryota; kingdom Fungi; phylum Ascomycota; class Eurotiomycetes; order Eurotiales; family Aspergillaceae; genus Aspergillus; species Aspergillus taichungensis. The sequence continues at coordinate 217,694 of KZ559533.1, read as the reverse complement.
CTAGGCATGTACCGCGGCCTGGCCACCCTTGCCCGGACGAGGGGTACAATCACCGTGCAGCACAGCACGTTGCCTTGGCATGTTGCTACGGCAGTTCGAGCACAGGAAGTGCTCAGCTATGTTCTTTGATGTAGGGAATGATATACCCATGACATGGCGTCGGGGGTGTTGGTTTCTTCCATATTTTGTCATTTCTTCTATCTTCTGTCTTATTTTTTTATTTCTCTCTTTTGGCTTTTTCTTTTGTATATTGAAGCATTGGATATGATATCCCATTCGCAGGCGGTTTGTTTTATTATCAGGTTCAGGAATATAGATTTGTTTGGCTCGGGCTGCGGTCCAGGATATTATTGATTTATCCACTTCCACTTATCCAGCTCACCAGTCCTGTTTTTAGACACTGCTAGATAAGAGTGTCAATGGGTTTGGGGCAGTCAAAAGAAAAATAACTATAAAGGCTGATCTAGTTATTGAGGATTTGTTCACGCAGGACAGAATCTTAGCCATATACTCACCATATCTGGACGATGGATATATATCTCCTTCGACAATTGACAACAATTCTGTTCTACACCAGACAGACTTACAACTACTCACTCAGCAGTATTCTTACCTTATGAATACTCAACAATTAACCAGTCTTTCAAGTAATTATACCGTTCCCAACAAACTATAGCTCTACAGAGTACATAATAGTCACTGGTATCCATGGGAGATCACCTGACCCACTATCAGCTTATCATATCTAATCAGCATCGCATCTGAAAAATCATTTCCACCACTTTTTTCGATAGACGGTCTTTAAACAACCACTTCATACGCGCCATTGGGTATTCGCACGCGACGGCTATTCTCAGTATATTTTTGACAAAAGAGAAAGAGCAGTACATGCACCTACACTCGGGATAAGACCTACCTCGCCACCAATCTATCATCCACCCACCTCTACAATCTACAATCTCCAATCTCCAATCTACCCCTCCACCAAAAAAAAAAAGAAAGAAAGAAAGAAAGAAAGCAAGAAAACCACCCAAAATGTCCACCCAACAACAGCAACAACAGGAACAACCCCCAAACACAGCAACAGCCCACCTCGACCTAGGCATCACCCTCGCCATCCACGCCTGGCCCGCGCTCACCCTCGCCGTGCAATCCAACTGGGGCGGCCCGACAAGCGCCGACAAGCGCGACTGGCTCTGCGGCGCGATCAGCGACATGCTCCAGGAGCGGCCCGAGACCGACGCCGAGGATCTGGAGGACGTGCTGGTGCAGGTGATGAACGACGAGTTCGACGTGGTGGTGGAGGACGAGAGCGCGGCGCCTGTGGCGGCGCGCATTATGGAGATGAAGGGGGCTGTGGAGAGGGGCGAGACGGAGGGGATTAAGGAGATGTGGGCTGAGTGGGAGAGGAAGGCTGCGTCGAAGGGGGATGTGGTGGCGGGGTTTAAGAGGGGGGAGGATGAGGAGGGGGAGACGGATGATGAGGAGGATGATGATGAGGAGGATGATGTTGACATGGGGGATGCGCCGCAGTTGGTGAGGGCGCCGAGGGAGAGGGTCGAGCCGGAGGTTGATGAGGATGGGTTTACGAAGGTTGTGGGGAAGGGGAGGCGGTGATTTTCTTCTTCTTCTTTTCTTTTTGTAGTTTTTTTTTTGTTTTGTTTATGATTCGTTTTAAAGTTATATCCTCTCACATGTTCATATGTTTTATAGATATACCATGGCCATGCTGAATACGGTGTTACCGTGGAGTGAACATTCCAATCACTTTTATTCCAATCGACTAAAGCAAGATGGGAATTCTATACGCAAGGAAGAAATAAAAAGAAGTAATAAGTTCATCATCGTCAACCGAGCCAGGGCGTCATCATTCGCCCAGCTCTCTCTACCCGCCATTTATTCCTCTGTCCGCAGTCGATAGGCCTGCAACTGGTACCCCGTTCGACCACATTCGGTGGTGGGATCAACTAGGAGGGGGGGAATCTTGGTGTCTAGGATGGGCATCTATTTCTCCTCGTTGGGAATCAGTTTGGTAATCATACCAATGGCAACGGTTTGGCCCTATCATCGGATTAGTATTGTGTATTTGACTCAAGTAGATTCGATCAAGAAACTCACCTGGTCACGCAGCGTGAACCGACCCATCTGGTTGTAATCCTCGAAACGCTCCACACACACCGACCCAGCGATACTGGTAACGTCCAGACGGGCGATGATCGTCTGGCCCTTGCTGGCGAACGCCGGGGGACGCTTGCTCTTGCGGCCGGTGCCGGGCTCACACTTGTGCAACAGGGCGGACACCGTCACCTCTTCCACCGCGGAGTGTACGTGCATGACGCAGTTGTACCCAGCCGTCAGGATGCTCTTCAACTCGAGGATGCGGATCTTCGCTTCGAAGGAAGAGACGCAGTGCACCAGACGCTTGGGCGAGCAAAGCACGAAACCGGGCAGAATGTCTTCCTCTTCGGCACCGCGGAGACGCATGCGGACCTGGTCACCGCAGGTGCCGGTGGCGATCTCGTCTTCGGTTTCGCCGTACAGGGCCGCGATTTCGACCTTCTGTCGGTTGGGCATCATGATGCAGTTGGAGTTCTTCTTAATGACACCGGATTCTACACGGCCCTCCACCATCGTTCCCATGTCACGGTACTTGGAGCTGACGGGCATCATGAACGGAGCGTTGATCTTGCGTTCGGGCATCTTCATGTCGCTGAGATACTCCAGCAGCGACGGACCGCTATACCACGGGGCCAGATCCTTGGGGACACGGTCCTTGATACCCAGGGTGCGCTGGGCCGAGATGGGCATGAAGTGGAGGTCGTCCTTCTTGTAGCCGAGAGCCTCAAGGAACTTGGAGACCTTGACCGTGCACTCGTCGAAACGGGCCTTGCTCCACTCCACGGTGGGGTCGTCCATCTTGTTGACGGCGACGATGAGCGTCTTGACGCCCGTGTTGCGGGCCAGCAACGCGTGCTCCCGGGTCTGGCCGCCCTTCTCGAATCCGGTCTCGTATTCACCCTTGCGCGCAGAGATCACGAGAACACCGACATCGGCCTGCGAGGCACCACCGATCATGTGGTGGACGAAGGCCTTGTGGCCCGGAGCGTCCAGGATGGAGAAGTCGCGCTCGACGGGGCCGTCGGGCGACTGGATGGTAAGCTGGAAATGGGCACGGCCGACCTCGACGGTCTTACCCTTGGCGCGTTCCTCGTTGGTCAGATCCAGAGCCCAGGACAGGTACCAGGTCTCTCGACCAGCCTCCTTGGCGTCCTTCCGGTACTTCTCCAGGGTTCGCTCATCCACCATGCCCGTGACGTACAGGATGGCGCCACCCAGCGTGGACTTGCCCGCGTCGACGTGACCAATGAACACGATGTTGACGTGTTCCTTCTTCGCACCGTAAATCTCCTTCAATGTTTCCTCGTCCACGTCGGCCTGTTGCTCCTTGGCAACGGCATCCGCAGCACGCGCGGCGCGGGTGACCTCGCTGCGCGACGGGCTCGACCGTCCGGGGCTGGAACGGCCCGAGGCCGAGGGAGCGGGCGAGGACTTGCCGCTGGCCGCTGCCTTTTGCTCCGCCTTCTTCTCCGTCTTGTCGACCGCCTTGCTGGCCGTCACCTTGGCCGCCGACTGGGCCGCCTCCGTGCCCTTGGTATCACCGGGAGTGTTGGTGCCCGACGAGGGGGTGCTCGCGGGGGTGGGTACGCCAAGGGACAGGACCTTGGTCTTGGGAGCGGAGGCGGAGGTGCTGGCACCCGCCCCGCCGATCGAAAGAACCTTGGCCTTCGGGGGAGCGGCGCTGCTGGCGGCGGGCTTGGGGGCCGACTGGGCGGGTTGCGCGGTCGGCTGAGCGGCGGCCGGGGCGGCCTGGCGCGGCTGCTGAGCGAACTGTTGCTGCTGGAGGTTCTGGGGCTGCTGATAACCACCGTACTGCTGGTTATAGGACTGGTTGGGTTGCTGGCCGTAGGCGCCATACTGGTTGTTGTACTGCTGGCCATACTGCGGGTAACCCCCGTACGCCTGCTGACCATATTGCTGACCATATTGCGGGTAACCGCCACCATACTGGAACGACTGACCCGGGACAAACGCCGCAGCCCCAGGGGTAAACGAAGAGGCCCCAGGGTGGAAGGCGGGGGCCTGTGGCTGAGGGCGGCCTTGGGAGTTCAGGTTGACACCCTCGGTCTGCTTGGAGAGCTCATCCTCCCAGGAATCGGGGGTGTTGCCGGCCATATTCCAGGTACCTCGAAATGAACACAACCAGGAGACAGACAGGGAGAGAGAGAGAGAGAAGGAACCTCGAGTGATGACCGAGGGGAGATGAGGAGGAGTCGAGGGTGGATGAACGAGAGAGTATAACAGTGAGGGGCGCCAGCGACCTCGATGGATTTTGCACCGGCTGAGTCAGCACCCCGCCCACGCGTGGATCGCAGCCGCATCCTCACGTGATCGCCCTTTTGGGACCCCGCCAGATACCGTTCTCCAATTCATCAGAACAGCAGGGCTGCAGGAATGAGGCTATGCTGCGAGCATGAAAATAGTGACGTACTGAAATATGTGATCTGGAATGGCATGTGGATATGAATATGGTTGGGCAGTAAAGTATAGATCGCTCACCGCCCCGCTATCATTTTGCACTGTTTGTCTTCTCCATCATCGCGACGACGTCGTATTCAAAGGAGGATTTCTGGATGCAGAACCCCTCTGGTAGACCATGATCTGCCTCGATCGGACGGGCGACAGTCATATCTTTCGCACTATTTCGTATCTATAGGCATAGACCTACTGAACCCACTCGCGACAGACCAATTCAAGTCCCCCGTGAGCAAACCATGTGGGTTGCTCGTTATCGATAAGAAAGGCACCACAAAATCCCCTCATTGCCTCAGGGACCCCGCCTTCATCCGCTTGACTCGCTATATTCTATCGATCGACTGTTGATTTCTACGTCGGCAAGATGGACGCCTTTCTCGCTCGGGTATGCTGCTTGTGTCATTGATTGATGCGGGGGAAAGAGGAGAACGAGTCGAGTGCAACAGGCTAACGGGTCCGTAGCTCACCCAGCAGGCGATGAACTATGCCATCCGGTGAGACTCCCTGGGGGAATCACTGCCAGCTAGCTGACTGAGCAAGCTGACATGGAATGATTGTAGCTCGGGGATCGCGATCACGGCAAACTATGCGATCGGTCAGTCGTCGCGCTTGCTGAAAGTGAGTGGAACTCTCCCGGTGGTGAGAGACGATACGGTATCTAACGGCGATCCTCTTGGATCCTTGCAGAATGTGGAGAATCAGGAAGAACGGGAGGAGCTCTTATCCCTTCAGCAGCGACTGGAGAGCAAAATTCAGGTGGGTGGAGAGTCTGCGGATGGGTCACAGCAAAGAAAGCTAAACCAAGCGTACAGGTCATATCTCCCGCCATCGACATGATTGAGCTCATGTGGGTACTTTTAAATCCAATGCTCCGAAATAAAACAGCTAATCCACTTCTAGAGCGGCCCGGGGCAATACCTCGCTGGAGTCTGCCGTCTTCCTGACCAAATCTCTCCGATTGGATATCCAGGCTCTGGGGCAGCGACTGGCAAACGCGGCCGCGTCGGAAGAATTGCTGCGCAGAGGCGCAAAGCCGTCCCGAGACCGGTCCCGCAATGACGCAGAGATCAAATCCATCATGAAGGATATCAAGAGACTTCTCATTCGTATCGAAGACGCGGTGCCGCTGATGAACCTGGCCATCACCACATCCGGAGCCAAACTGTCCACGAACTTGCCGTCCACCATATCGCCAAGCCGCCTGCTGCAGGCCAGCACGTTTTTGACGGCGGGAGATACCCAGTATTCAATGTTCCCGGCACAAGCGATCCAGATCGGTCCCACATTCACGCTGTCGTTGTACATGCTTTTTGCAAGCCACCTGCGCCCCCACGACGAGGAAGGGATCCGCACGACCACGTGGAAGGAGGTCGTCCATAAGGCCCGCTTGAAGCTTCGACGCGTCCCGATGGATCTCACTGTCCCTCCGGCAGAGGCGCCGCCACGACATATGCAGCTCCCGGCCGAGGCCCGCGTGGATGAATTCGCCTACCAATTGCTCCTGATCGAAGATCTGGACGATGGCCGGGTCCATACACTGGATGAGAATGAGCCCCAGCCGCAGGCATACGAAGACGTCAAGACCGCCGGCCTTCGCGAAATCCTCCCCATCCACCAAATCTCGAAAATCTTCTACGCCGATACCGGCAAGATCCTCAACATTAGCCCAGACGGGGAAACCAACAATCCGGTGCTCCTCTTGAAGCGCGACATCAACGCCATACCACCACGGCGCATGGTCGAGCGGGAGCAGTCAGCCTACGGCCACCCCGAAGACGACTCCGACCAGGAAAGCGCAGTGGACGAACTCCAAGCCCAGCTCGACGCCCAGCTCAACGGATCCGCCTCCGCAGCACCCCACACCAGCTTCCACGAAACCTCCATCCCCGACGAATGGCGCCTCCCCAAAGACCTCGACCCAGAGTGGCTGGCCTTTGAAGTCTACAACGAAGACGACGAATCGGACACCGAATCCGAAGCCGACACCCCGCAATCCCGCCAAGGAGACGACTCCCTCGACCCAGAACAACTCGCGAAACTCTCCCTCGACCCAGAAAAGACCCGAGCAACACCACCTCGTCCGCGCGGCCTCTCGAAACCCACCTCGACAACCACCAAAACCATCACCAACCCCCTCTTCAACAACATCCGCACATCTCTCTCCCTCCTCGAGACCCTCCTCCGCCTCACCTCCCTCCAACAATTCCAACAGCAATCCCACCTCTCCATCAGCGACGAGCTCCTCAACTTCTTCCTCGAAGAGTCCTCCACAACAGGCGCCGGCGGCGACGAGCAACACCGCCAGCGTCTCCGCGCCGACGCCCGCCGCCGCGTCGGCTGGGACCCTTACGACGAAAGCCCCGTCAAGCGCCGCGGCGAAGACTACCAGTACGCCGGCACGCCGTTGCGCGGTTACTCCCCCCACGACGGGAGCGATTACCCCTACAACTCGCCGAGCGAGTATCGCGCGAGGGGACTGCATCTTCGCTCAAGGGAGCATACGCCTCATCCCGAGACGCCGTCGCAGTCGCGCCGTGCGACGCCGGTGAAGTCTGGTTCGCGGCGGCAGAGTGCGATGCGGAGTACGCCGCTTTCGAAGATGTCGGGGCGGTTTGAGACGGATCGGCCTGGGTATGATGACGATGAATATGATGACGATGTGGAATCTGAGGTGAAACGGGAGAAATCGTGAGGGCTGTGTTATGCACCAGTCTGTCTTTGTTTAGTTTTTCCTACTCATGATGTGTACGGATATGGATATGCCAGATGGATAGTATTGGAATGGAAAACGGTTTATAGATAGCTAAGTGCTCAACTGTTAGAACAGTAGCTAGCTATAGCGTAGATACAGCAACGTAAGCAATGTTGATTGACCGGGTGATGTAGCCAGGACGATCCAGCGTTTGCAGCAGGGCCCCGCAACAACCAACCAACGAAAGGAAGAAAGAAAGTGTCCACGCGGGGGATTGATATCAAGAAAGCAAACTAGATAGCCGCTTAACAACGCAATAAGAAAGAAGCCCACAGCAGCTAACTCCTGGAAAAGCAACAATCAGAAAGACAAAAAGTAAAGAGGAAAAAAACCATAACTCCTTCGTCAAGATGTAAAACCATCAAAATACCTATAGACATAGACGGTGTTCCAACTCCAGACTGGCCTTTCTGTCACGGCTTACTCCCAATCGTCGTCGCTTTCGTCGTCCTTGGACTTTTCTTTCGGACTGGCGGGCGTGCGGCTGGTGGCTCCGCTGACGAGGTCGTAGCTGGATTCGCTGTCGGCGGATGATTGCTGGTCGTTGGACGGGCGGCGTTCCTTGGACTTGGGGGTGGTCTTCTCGGCGGCTGGGCCAGCGGTAGTTTGGGCATCTTCGGCCTTGTTGGTCTTGACTTGTGGGGTGGAGGGGGAGTCGGTGTCGTCGTCGGAGTCGTCGTCCCAGCCGACTTCTTCTTCGTCGCCTGCGTTGGCGCCTGTACCTGTCAGACCAATCCACTAGACATAGGACAAAAGGATAGAGATAGAGATAAAGAATAGAAATAGAGGAGAAAAAAAGAGACATACCCTTCAGCAACTCCTTGCGCTTCTGCTCCTCCGTCTCAATCACAAGACGCAAGAAATAGTACCTGCACCAGAACGTCGCATACTCCACCTGCTCGGGAACAAGCTTCTCCATCGCAGACCGCAGCTCAGGATACTTTTCCAAATCAGCAGCGACATCATCCGTCTTGTTATCAATATCGAACTTCTCCTTAAACGCCGCCCACTCATCGCTAACGGGATCCTTCGTGAAACTCTCCAGATTCGAGTGAATCACATGCAACTGGGCCTCAAAGCGCGTCGCATGAATCACACGCTTCCCATCCGCATCCTTGCTCTCAAAGAGCAACTTATCAGCCTCGGAATCCGGCGGCACAATGCTCACCGCGTCGCGCAGCTTCTGCCCAATATTCATTCCAAACCGCAAGATAGCCTCGTCAGCTGCCTCCTCCGCCTTCTCGATCTCCTTCAACCGCCTCGCCGCCTCGGCTTTCAATCGAGCGAGGAACCCCTCGCCGGACGCAGACCCCTCGCCTTCAGCGCCCGTGCCCGTCGGCGTAGACGCCTCGTCCTTCGCACCAGCACCAGCACCACCGCTACTCCTCTCAGCATCGTCGCCGCCAGCGAACGCCGTGCTGAGCGACAGCCCACGCGTCCGGCCGACAATATTCTCCTTCAGATCCGAGAACCCCTTAACGGCCTCCTCGCTGGCAGCAGCGTACTCCTGCCTCGCGCCCTCGTAGTAACTCTCTCCCTGCTTGCGCACATTATCCCACAATCCACCGATGCGGACGCCCCAGGGGCTGGCGGAGAAAGCGCGGAAGGTCTCCTGCAGTTCGGCGTTGAGGTCGACGGTCGGTCGGTTGTCGGCGGCGCCGGCGCCGGCGTTGTTGGAGTCGCCGTCTTGGGTGGCGCCGCCTTCTTTGTTGTCCTCTTTTTTGGCGGGTTGGCTGGCGGCGAAGATCTCGCCTTGGATGTGGTCGTAGGCTAGATCCATGTCGCTGGGATGGTTGTGGGTGTGGATGCTTTTCTTTTTTGGTTGTTTAAAAGGGGGGTAAAGTAGGTGGTGGTTTGGAGAGGGGGAACTAATTAACTGATAACGGGCGGCTGGTGCGGAGAGTCGATTGTGGATTCTCAGTGGGCGTTTATCGCGTCCGTTTCCGGGCCTACGACGGGCCGAGCCCACAGGCGTTGATGTCACTCTATACAGTAGGGTCTGACTGGTGATTCCATTCGATAGTGATTGTTCTTTGTTGTGTCATTTGTTTATTCGTGCATTCATTGTTGGTCGTAAGTAGCTAACTATCTATTATGCTGCTAGATCCATATTCATTTGCGGGTATATATTTCGTGTATGAATGCAATGCTCTTCAACCATTCGTATCTGGAAGGTTGTAGGGTTCTCCTACGCTATCTTGACTGCCCAGCCAGAATGCAGGAAAGGGGACGCTTTCCATGACACTGGATGTAAGTATCTGGCTGCCAGTCAAGATACCTCGGGCGGGAGGGTTCTGCCGTTGGTTGATGGCTTTGGTAAATCTGTCCACTGGCTGCGATGACTCGACTTGGACGACGGCGTCTGAGGCACGGGCTCCGAGTGGCTTTTTGTTGTCTGGGCGCACGCTAGTATCGTGCTGTGCGATGTGCGAAGACTCGGGAACAAGCTCAGTCGATGTCTTTTCCAAATCCTGAGATTGAGTTTGTGTCTGTGATTGAGTCTGCGTTTGGGTCTGAGTCTGAGTCTGAGTCTCGGTTTGGGTTGAGGTTTGGGCGTCTAATGGATTCGATGGGATAGGTGATCCGATGACTCGAGGTGGACGTGAAGTGGAAGCTGTCGACGTGAAGCAGGGATTGTGGGATCCGTCGGGAAACAGTTCTGCCATTTTCTGCGTATTCAAGACCGGGATAGGCTCTAGCGGAAACTGGGTCGCAGGCTGCACTCTGCGATAACATATTGATGCATCGGATGGGAGGTTGGTCTCTGAAGTGAGACCAGACTCGGTCTCTAGATCGGTGTGAGGAATCGGTGGAAGGTATTGGGACTCGTTATCAGGCAGCTCGTCATCGTCGTCGTGATGGTCGTTGGTCTCATTATTGTCGTCACTGTTGAGTAGGCGCGCCGTGGGCGAGGTGGGAGTACCAGGGAAGTCGCACTCTGAACTGTCGTAGTTCGACTCAGCGTCGGTCTCATATACCACGGTCCTAGGCGTGGCGGTGGGAGGTTTTTTCGAGTCAACAGCCACGTTTCCTCCGTCCAATGCACTATGGGCAGATGGCTCACGGAAATTCGGCCTATCGGGTGGCGAAGACTCTCGCTTGACGGGCGTCGGAGACATATGTCGGGGCAATGTTCCCAGGTCCGGACTGTATCGCGACACTCCTAACTGGTCAACTTGGAGTGATTCTTCTTTGATAGGAAGACTGTCTTGTGGTGAAGCGCGTTTCAGAGGAGACTGTTGTGCGTTGCGAAATTGAGATGAAGATATTATAGCAAGTCCCGGGCTTTCAGGCGACTGTGAAGAAGGGATGGTAGTCCGACGGTTTCGAGGCGTTTTTGGTAGATGTGAATCCTGATGTTCAATATCTGCTGCAGATTCCACCGTTTCCTTTTCCGCCACATCATTGACCAGTTTTCTTCTTTTGCTTTCGCTAGAGCTTTCCTGGGTGTGATCCGGACCTATAATCCCCTGATCTGATAAATGATTCCTCTGGGTTTCTTCCCGTTTCGGAGTAGCGTAGGTGTATTCCAGCTTCACGTCGTCATCCGGCTCGATTTTCAAGTAACGGCGCACATAGTCCATCTGTGTGAGGGTTTTATCCTTCTCTGCTGGTCTGCCATTGTCCTTCTTGCGGCGCTTGTTTTTCGTCTCCCGCTTCCCAACAGCCTTATCCCTGTTCGAAGCCTTCTTTTGGTTTGGCTTATTGGCTTTGGAATCCGGCCCAAACCTGACAGTGCGGGGGTTGTCTCTCGGAAGCCGTGACGGTGGCTGATCATCGGCATCAGCATCCTCCTCCGAATCATCAATCTCAATCACCTCGCGCGACGTTTGAGCACCATTTCCAGGTGCTTCGCCAATATAGTCAAGATCATCATCGTCCTGCCCAAAGCTACTCTGCGACTTCGTCGATACGAAATCAATCTGTGTGAGGGTCGGCTGATCTCGCGCACTCGGCAACGAGTTCCTCTTCCACGGCCTCGACGCAGACGCCGACGACACTGGCGTTACACTTCTCTTTTTCGATGTCGTCGCTGCCTTCGGCTTCAGCGAAGAAGGGACCCGGTCCGGCGTCTGAAAATCTCCCTGGTTGGTGTTGGCGGTTGTGAACGGATAGCCTCCCCGTCTCATCGCAACTCAGATTTGTGAAAGGACCGGGAGGGTTCGAGGATAGCCATATGAGTCGGAGATGGTGGAACCTTGCACACGCTGGTTTCGGACGGTTTCGGATAGTTGCGGTTGGCAATTGGATGGAGTCCTGGTTGTTGGTCAATGGATTGAAAGGGAATGACAAGTCGCGTCTGACGCGTCGGAATCATGTAAGCGTAAGTGGTGCCTGAGGGGCCCGTGCATCCATGGTTCCAGAACGGCCGTCGTGCCTCAACTCCAAGGCACACATTGACACGATACTCAGTGAGCTTATAATGATGAGTTCTTCGCTCAAGCAATTTGGAAAGAGGATGCAGCATGAATAGATCGTCGGAGGATACAATGTCCACACTACCTGTATCGATATCAGCATGCTATACATTATCAATTGTGCCCAAAGTATGCGACATATATCGCAACATCCGACTAAAGCCGGCATATAAAACACCGCAGATGGGGTTATGTATGATAACTTTTGCGCCATATGGGTTGTGTTGAATATCAATAGTTTCATGGCCTTACCATTCGCCAATTGGTGTTTTTGGTTTAGTGGTCAAGAATTCAAAATCTATAGGTTTAATCTTACATCACTCAGTAAACCAAAATCGCTTGCAATAGCTGAAAGGTTGTCCTTGGCTTGCAATCATATGTCAATGACACATATCATACGCAATTGAACAGCCACAAGCTTCGAAATTATTTTCAATCATGAGGAGAAACTTTCCGATACAAATGACGGACCAACAGTCGAACGCATCGTGGGAAACCTCAAGCCCTCGGCACTCGAGGCTCAAGTCTCTCATTCTGAAATAGCGCACCGGAAACAACAGGAGATCTATGCTTGGTTGTGGCGTACTCAGCACGCCACAATGAGATCAGGCCTCACGGTGTACTGAGTTATTTAGCAGTGTAGATGACTCGCCATATTGAAGACCAGGAACACCTACACAGCCTGCTACAGACCGATTCAAATCAGCAAGACATCAGTTTCCACCCAAATATACACAAACAAGTGAATAACCAAGCGAGTGTATAACCAAGTGAGTGAAAATGAGAGTCAAAGCCCATAACAGACTGTCTTCCGGCACCATGACCAGGCCGACGTTCTCGCTGTGCACGGTGGAATTCTCTTTCATGCCGGTATGTATTCCCAAGCCCCCTCCCCAAAATGATCATTGCTGTCGGTTCTAAACACCGGTTTTACCAATGCCAACCGCCGCCAGATCAGTATAATGGATGTATGCTTCACAAAGCGGGTCTACGACGTGGAGCGCTTGATAAGGAACTCCGGTCTCAAGCACAAGCCGATCCCAACTAGCAGATTTGCCGTCGGTAAGTCTCTCTCTCTCCCACCTGCTCAAGCAAGCCCTAAACGCAGAACAAACAAACCACAGAAGGGACATGGGATCAAATATTCCAGCTCATCTGGGACGTTCATAACCTGTTTGACCGGGACAGCGTGCCCAGGATCCACACAAGCATGACCGTGATAACTGGGCAGGGACTTGAATCGGTACCTAGGTGCGAGATGTCCTACGCCGATTTTGCGGACGCGAATTGTGCTCACACCATCAATATGGGTAACAGGACCCAGGCATCTGGGCTGGTAACCGGCCGCAACTGGCCCGGCACTGTGTCTACGGGTGCGAAGTGTTCTCACACTGTCGATAGGGCTGACGAGATGCCGCCATTTGGCCAGTTAGTGGAGATCCCTGTCTCCAGCTGGTCCTACGCTAGGTCTACGGACGCGAAGCTTTATCGCGCCACCGATAGGGGCGACGAGACCCAGCCACTGGGGGAAACTAACCGCGGCTGGCCAAGCACTGTGTCTACGGACACAGAGCGTCCTCGCACCACCGATAGGGCAGATGAAACTCAGTCACTGGGGGATGTTAGCCACGGCTGGTCCGACACTGTGTCAACAGACGCGAAGCGTTCTCGCACCGTCAATAAGGCCGATGGAACCCAGTCACTGGGGAAAACAAGCCACGGCTGGCCCGAATTTGTGTCTATGGATGTTGATCATTCTCACACCATTGACAGGACCAGTGGGACCCAGCCACTGGAGAAGACTAGCCATGACTGGTCCAACCCTGTGTCTACGGACGCGAAGCCATCTCACACTGTCGATAAAGCGGACGTAACCCGGTCACCGAGATCACCTACCTACGACTGGTCCTGGACTGGGCGTAGAGACGCAAAGCGATCGCATACTAGCAATAAGGCCGAGGGACCCCTAGCACTTGAGCAGTGCCGTGAACAATTGAACAGGTTAATGCTCAAGACGAAGAAGGTTGGGAGTCCTGATTCTGCGTCCTATTTCTAAATGCCGGCTATACAGGAATGGAAAACAATCCCACTAAGTTGTTGGTGACTGCCATGCGCAGCCATTGCTCTTTTCTGTTTCGGTGAGACCTTCCAATGGTTCAAAAAAAAAAAAAATAAATAAATAAAAGAAGCAGGGAAGACATATTCCTCGACTTGTCGCTGATAGGAAGGGTATTGGCGGGTCAGATCAGGTGGGCGTCAAGTCTGTTGCTGGGGGAAATATCGCAGTGTAATGTCTTCATTTGTCATGTTGGTAGTTGTGGTGGAGTTGTCTTTGTGTCCATCTTCTTCTCTTACCCTTTCTATTTTCCCTTGCTGTTTGACTACTGCAGCCTATTAATCACCCCCGGCTAGTGCTGCTTATGCGGTTGAAATGCATCCAACCTAGAATGTCTCCGAACAGTCCATTTCAATCGCTAGATCACCTCCCCTCGAACGAGCCCTCAAAGCATAGAATGAAAACCCCCGATAAACATAGAACCAAAAACCCAGCAGCACGGAGCATCCAAACATCCCTCATGACAATTGGCTCCTGCATTAATGTTACCGACGCATCGGGCCCATCATCGCATTGTCAATGCAAGGCCGTCACACAAAATGGCACACGAAGACAGACCCCAAACCTCGCTAAAACCCTCGGTCAAAGACGAAACCCGAGCTAGACAAGGATCAACATAATATGGTTAGGATGGAAGTGGCCTAGTCTGCCAGGTGTAAGATGCGCTTCTGATGCTACGGTCACGTCGTATGACACTAGTTTATTACCTAGAGTAGTTCTTCTAGGGTTTACCGCCAGAGTGGTTCTCACTGCCGGCCTGGTCTCGAATCGGCTTTCCTCCCCTATGGATCCTGGCTTCGGAGGGTCGGAGTGTAACGTATATATTTGAATAATTGCTTTTGGGGATCCGGGAAGTTGGTTTGGGGACATGTGTTGCTGGGATGGGTTGTTTGGACTTTTACGTGGCTTGCAGGATGTTTTAGGATTACTATATTAGAGGGGGCAGTGTGATTCATTAGGAATACATGATTCGAGCCCACCATGCAGATTTTGGGTTTGTTATAGCCTCGACTCTGTAGTATGCGTGGTTTAATACTGGATATAGTTACAGGGATGCTCGCCGTAGTTATCTATACCCAGTCTTTACTTGTATTGAGTTTGTTTCACTTCGTTTTACTTCATAATTGTTCCTTGTCGAATATTATTCTATCATATCTACTGGATTACCACAGATCCATCCAAAAGAGTACTGATCATCCGATTAGCCACCACCGATATCATAGTACACCATCATGCACATCAATGCAAACAAGGACTAGACAAATTGCCACCGACCCATCCTCTCTCGCCTTCCTCCAGGATCTCACATGAACCCACCAGTTCAGTGTCCACTTCACACGTCTCACCATGGAAAAACTCATCATGAGGGGCCGTCCACTTCCCGCGCTTACCCTCCTTAGGCAAGAGGGAGAACGGACGGACACCTGGCTGTCTTGGAAGAAGCATGCAGATCTAGGCTGCATTGCAGACTTGGCGCAGCTTCTTGCTTACAATCCCCTCCGTGGTCTGCACTGGACGGAGAGAGGCGAGGGACTACGTAGTGTAGTGGAATACTCTTGTAGTGCGACGAAGGAGAAAAATGGTAAGATAACGAAAAGAAAAAGATCCTTTGCACTAAGAGAAAAAGCGGGAATGTTGCTTGTGTGGGATGGATCATACCCTACAAGACATATTAAGGAACCTGGGGTGTTTGCTTGGCCTGCTCGCGGAATTGAATTACAACGACGAGCCGTACCGGCCAGAGGAAACGATGAAGATGATATTACTGATCCTCCTCGGTCAAACTCGGTCCCTGGTAGGATAGGGTCTCTAATTTTCAGAATACACTCCGCTGGAGGGAGACGGCTGGTCTCCTTTGGCGACTCCACATTCACACCGCTGTTGAACGTGAAAGCAGGATCGTGGCATGGGTAGATGGGCCCTCGACGAGTTAGTGTGCGTGCTAGTTCGGTCCAAGGATGCAGCGTGTCGCTATGAAGGCTTTGACAGAATGTTGAAAGCTTGATTTGGGGGTTTGGTAGACTGAAACGCTGCCGTTAGTACGAGAGATCTTGACTCGAGGATGTGAAGGCGGATTGAAGGTCTTGTTGGGTTAAATTGTCATTCTCAAGGGGATCCATCTACCTATCAGTGGATGATTACCCAGGGGGATCTCTACCCGTCCCCATGTTGTTTGTTCTATTTTCTTTTTTTGTTTTTGTATACGCTGTTAGTGTTCATACCAGATATTTTTTGTCCTTCTCCCGGCTGTCCATGTCAAGGCAGCTGTTATTGCAACAAAGCAGACAGCCCCTGCACTCACAGTCCTGGAAAAAACCATGTTCCACATACTCAAATGATGCAAAGAAAGCAAGATTGGCTTGAGTTCTGATGTTGAAGACGGCCGGACCAGAGGCGTAACTAGGAGTGACCTGTCTCATATTCCAACTCTCGCCATGCAGTAGCGAGTATCGGCTATCACCAACTAAGCCTCAAAATACCTAGAGAGATGAACCAATTCAAATCCTGAAAACTCGCGAGACTTCGATCTGTTTCGATCGTCAGCCACAGATTGCACTGTCGGGATGACCGAATATGAACACCGTGGGCAGACTTAAATCCCATCGGTTTGATGTGGAAGCTGACTCTGCGTTGCTCCTGCATCGTACGTCGACGGCTTTCTCTTCTTCTTTTCCTTCTTCTTCTTCTCTTCTTCTCTTTTTCTCTTCCTCTCTTCTTCTCTTCTTCTTTCTTTGTTTCGCCTTTCTTTCTATTCCTTTTCGGGCTCGCCTCTATAAGCGATGTACATGCGGTGTCGTGATTGGTCTCTACGATACAGCGTGGAGACCCTGAACTGTAAGGCTCTCGGTCAATTATGTGGCGAGGCTAGTATTAGTGGCATCGATATGAGCGAGGAGACAGCCTTGTGATGCGCAACAAACATGAACTGAACAGGCCAGGTCATTTGAGTGCTCTTGCGAGCTGCATGAAGGCTTGCATGTAAGAAACCATGGGGCCAACAAGGACACCCATCCTCGTAACATGGTCTGAATTATACGAAGGACTGACCGAGAAGATGGTAGGTAATACCAGTCGTTACAGACACCAGAAATAGATATAGTGTTGGATGGAGTATGTACTATGGAGGCCCTGATTAGCACAATCATGACTGAAGGAACGGCTTGTATAGTGGAGAATCATCACTATCGATCCCGGGCGAGGTTTATTAGGTTACGTCCTCTTACCTAGGAGTACACTCCTCGCCTGGATAGAAGCTTCGATAGATGCAGCATCCTCCCAGTGTTACACCCTTGGGGCAGGGATAATGCACGCGATTCCCTCGGGAGACCAGACCACCCGGACAAACACCCTCTGAATGGCCCGTCTATCACTATCGCTTCCCAGTTCCCACCGTGGTTCCCACCCTGTCCCGCTTTAAGTTTCACCTGCCGCTCGGCTTTCTCTTGGTTTGCAGCCACCAGGCCGACGATCAAAGGAGTCTCGAGGATCGGGCGCACCCAAAACACAAATCATGAAACAAGGATGGAATCAAATCCGTTCGTTTCTCGGAATCCGTCCGCTGAGGCCAGGTCAAACTCAAAAAACTCTCCCGAAGGATTCGTATCAACATGCCTAAGCTACCGGCTAGCGACGACTGGCATTGTTGCAAGGAAGCAGCTCGGCGATGGGTGCACTCGTGGAGCCCTTCGGACTGCCTTCAAGTGGGACAGAGTGGAGGCCCCATTCCACTGAAATGGGTGTGGGTCAGGGATCCGACAGCCTGGATACAGCGGCAAGTTGTCACTAACCCTGTTCGATATCACTGGTGCGAATCAGACTACGACGGATTGGGAAACACCCTCCATTGACCTCCTCGAGCCCTGTGGAGGATGTTCAGAGATAGGAAAGTAAGGCTATATTGACGCTGACTGGGTTGCGGTCTGCGTTGTGGATGGAGACCCCTTGTTTCTTTAACTCCACTGTACTGTCTATACAGGAGGAACTGTTCTATATTAGGACACACAGGGCAAATCCAAGAGGGATTACTCTCCCTCTTGTGCATTTCCATCCCCCTGTCTGGGCACTTCATCATCTCGGATTCACTTCCCTTAAAAGGAGAGACACGTTCCTTACGCGCCATTCCCTTGACAAGCAACATACGATCAGGGGGATAACCGAAGGATGATGACAGTTTCCAGCAGAATGGCACCAGCGGCCTTGGGATCCCGGTCGCTGCTGAAGATCGTCCCTTCTATCCCTGTACTGATGTACGGAGTACTGCTCTCGTCGTACGATTATCGCATAACTATGACTATGATCTTCTTCTACCATACTTGAAGATGATATACGATGGTCCTCCCAAACTAGAAATACCCGAGACATACTGATACCAGTAGTATGTACCGAGTGTGACGGGATTAGCCGAGGACTCGTACCATCAATACGAACCATCAGCCTAACCCTTTTGGATATTTAGGCATTTGATTGACCAACCCCCAGATCCCGAGAGCCCGGTACACCCGTGTTTCTAATCTTGAGATGGAAGATGAATGACCTGACAAGATCCTCCTATTGAGTGACGACTACTTCCGTAACCAATCCGGTGTGCCACTTCGTCATGGTCGAATCATCGAGCTCTGTAATACGACTTTTCAGTTAGTCCCGTACGCCTTGGAGAGGGGTTGGTGGGTTGATTGACTTTGTGCAGGAAACTAACTTTCCTGCCCACAATATCCTCCGTTCAGTGGAAGGGGGGGTGCTGCAGAGAAGAAAAGTTTCCGAGTCATCTCAGTCATCTGTCCTGTCAAACTGCAAGAATCCTCGTTCCTAGGGCGTGAATTACCCTCGTAACTCAGATATCAGATCGTACAAAGTACGCTGTATATCACACCACATTACCCCGTATATCTCGTTTCACGCCGGAACCGCCCTCCTGGGTTCATTGTCTGCAAGTTGAGACCTGTGGGATGGTATCTCTACTCCAAACCCTTGATCGGTGGAGATCTTTTTGCTTTTCTCAATGGTCCCTCCCCTCATTTCTTCCGTTGGCGCCCCCGAGGCTCTTGGTTGGTTGGTAAACATCCCCTTTCCCTGCTAGCTTTCTCAGAATTTGGTTCCAGTGGATTACCTCCCCATCCACCTAAGTCAAACTTAATCCAGCCTGTCGGGTTTATAATAATTATAATAATCATGATAATAATCATGGTAATAAATCACTAGAACGAGTGCCTACGATAGGGATGGAAGAACTAGAATAGATAGAAAAATAACCAAAAATCATTACTAGATCAGTTCTTTATAATAGAAGAAATGGCAAGACACCAATACAAAATCAATACTCAGAATCACGCAAAATATTAACAAAACATAATCTAATAAAATGAAATAAAAATATCATAATAATAGAAAATAGAAAAAAGATAAAAAGGCAACGGATGACTCCCCATCCCATCATAGTAGCGTATACCGCCCCTGTCAACCTCGCCTTTGACTGCCGAGCCCAAGCAAGTCTTCACTATACTTCCCTTTTTTCTTAAATCCTGGACCATTTTCCAGTACGCCGGGTCTCTCCCAGTGTCTTCAGATCCGGTTAATCTGTGATCATCCTCAACGGAGCGTGAGGAAACTGTAATCATATCCCTGACTGGTTTGAATTCTGGTACATATTTTTGTATTTTCTATTTTTCTTACCGTTGGGTTCCATCTTTTTCTAAATTTCTTGATCTCTTTTATTATCGTGTCAACCCGTGCAGCTTGTCATTATAAGGTGTGGCGACGACCCTCCTGAGCGGACTTGGTATCCTCCCCACACGAAAATTGGCACCAACGATCTGGGTACGATGGGTGCGAAGTCGGCCGTAAGTGGCTTTCCCTCCTCTCCAGTACTATTTGTGGGCCGTGGATTCCACGGCCCGGTTCTTCACGATTTACTTGCCCGTCTTCTCAACCCAACCCTTTCGCCCCAAATCTGAGTCTAGCTATACGAGGGTGGAATTCAAGCTGACGGACAATGTCTCAGGATACTGGTCTGGACCAGTAAGTTCCCGGTCATGATCATATATGGTCGGGGTGGTGGTTGTCTCCCGACATATCACTGACTACTGGGGCAGAGACACGCAGTCCTTGACTGAGAGTGTGACCGACTATCCCATGGAAAATGGACGGCGATATCATAAATACCACGAAGGCTGTATGCTGTGCCGACCTAGGACCGTGTCCAGCATCTTGTCTGACCTGATCACCAGCATACCCGTATCCAAATGACGAGCAGGAACTAGACCGTCTGGACCTGCAGCACCACATGCTCAAGATAGTCAATGACGGACGACTGTTCTTTGCTCCTATACAGAGTCCCCAACGAATCCTGGACATCGGCACCGGCTCTGGGATATGGCCCATCGAGATGGGTAGGTACTCACGCTGGCCCCCTATCTTATAGCAATGAGTGCGGCTTCTTACTCTCAATGTTCCAATACGCAGCATCCCTCTTTCCACAAGCCGAAATCATAGGCACTGATCTGTCCCCCGTTCAGCCGACCGAAGTACCCCCCAACGTCCACTTCTTCATCGACGATGCAGCCGAAGATGACTGGCTGTGGGAGCCCAACTACTTCGATTACATTCATGTCGGTCATCTGATCGGTGCCCTGTCATCGTTCAAAGAGATGTTACGCCAGACCATGAAGCACGTCCGGCCGGGCGGCTACGTCGAGTGCCACGAGTTCGACCCCCGGCCACAGTGCGACGACGACACCATGCCGCCAGAGAACCCAGACAGCTTCAGCGAGTACGCCTTCCACGACTGGTGCGACTTGAACATCCGCGCTGCCCAGATGTCCGACCCCCCACGCCCATTCCGGGTAGCCCACCGGATAGCACGCTGGATGCGCGAGGTGGGCTTCGTCGACGTCCAGCAACGAGTCTCCAAAGTCCCGCTCAACCCCTGGCCGGACGACCCGCACCACAAGCGGATCGGGGCATGGAACGAGACGAATTGCCTGGAGGCACTATCCGGATACTCGTACAAACCGTTCTTGCTCCTGGGCTGGTCCAAACCCGAGATCGAGGTCTTTTTGGTCGATGTCCGGAAGAGCATCCAGAACCGCAACGTGCATGCCTACCTGAACTATTATGTGGTGACGGGGCGAAAACCCCGGCCTGGGGAGCAAGTTCCGTGATCTGAACGCCACTCGTTTCTCTTTCTTCTATATGCACTTTTGTTGTCGCTTTAGGCTGTTTTGCATTAGCATAAGATACCACTATTGGGGAGAGTCTGCGTACTGAAGGGCATGCAGTAAATATCGGCCGAGATTGGATTGGAGTTTGTACTCATTTGGACGATGCAAGTTTGTCTATCGAGACTTTGCTTCTCCATTTGATCGATCATACATAATCACTATTCATGTAGATACGCCAGCAAAGAGAATCTGGCGAGACAGCACCGAATAGTATTTAGTTTACAGACATGAACACCCACAATCCAAAGCCTCAGCCCTGGACTTGGATACAGTAGCAGAGGCTCAAAAAAACCCCCTTCGCGGCTACAAATTATGCAGAAACACTAGTCCATTTTGAGTATTGCACAATGCCGCACAACGTCGTGTCCCATGCTTAGTCATCCCCAACTCCAACCTCCAAACATCCGCAGCGCAGCTCAGCTCCGCGCTTTTTAATCTGCCACCTCTGACAGGCCCAGACACCTCGATTGCGCCTGCATGCACCCAATTGCCTCATGTCTCTCGGGAGACATGCCTATAGGCATGCGATTCAACCACCTTCGCGGACCCTCGTCGACCATGTATGGATAAGCGAGGACTTCCTGGCGTCGACGTTCCGCCGGTTCGCAAACGGTCAGCAGTGTCGGTACGAGAGCCGGGTGCCGGGGCCCCTGGAGGCAAGGAGACGGCTGGCGAAGAGGAGGAATACGGCGCTAGCGGGTGTCGCTGGGCCCGGCCCGTTGGACGATATTGCTTGTTTGTCGGGGCGCAATGGGCGCGATCATATGAAGTGGACGACGGATAGTAAAGGGCGGACGGCGACGGCGTCGCAGCAGCAGCATTCGCGAGGTGAGATCTGGATGGTTTTGTTTGTTGGGACTGATTTCGGATATTGACTTGTTGTTGTGCTAGGATCGCATCCTCGTCAGTTTGACTTTTCTTCCAATAACCCTTTCGCTTCGTACAACCAGGATGTCCACTCTCCGCATGGGTTCGACCCGCCGATGAGTTGGCCCGTGGGACCGAGTGCGCCTGGTATACTCTCGACCGAGGAAGCTTTGGTCGCTCGTGTTGATACGTGCCGGACGGTTGCGGATGTCCGGAACATTGTCCACCAACTACGCGTCGATCTCATGCGGGAGCCTGAGTGTAGCCAGTTGATATTTAGCCGACTCTTGTCACGTTTCGATATTGGGCAGGTGTCCATCGAGGAGCTTCTTATGTTCCTCGATGACCCGTTCTTGAATATCCGTGGGGCTGGGAACTACCAGAGTGTAGCGGAGCATATTGTGTCGTCCACAACGGATCAGCCGGGACGCCAGGCTTTGTTGGATACGATCATTCGTGCTCTCGAACTGGGTCTGATTCCGCCCGGGGAGCTGTGCGATATTGTTAGGACCGTGTCGAGTCTGCCGGCGGGGAGTTTTGCTGTGGGTGTAGAGGGGATGGGGCCCGTGTTGCTCGTTTATCGGCAGATGTGGGATGCCATTGGCCGGTGTGACATATACAGACATAAAGATCTCGACAGCCCAGTTGTTGACGCATGGCTTGGGGCACTGGAAGACGAAACCGCATGCGACTCGTTCGCCTTGGCGAAGGATATAATCGTGGCCACTCAACGCCCTGATTTCGACTGTCCTTGGGTAGTGGGGTTTATCACGCGGGAGCTGGAACTTCATCCAGGATCCGACGTACAGAGTGACGAAAACCACGGGGTCAAAATTTTACAACACTTTGTGCCGGAAGTTGCATCAGAATACATCATCGGTGTTACTGAATCGCTCGTGTCGTCCAAACGGGCAGATCTACTAGAGAGATGGCAGGATTGCTTGTTACAGCTTGACGATGTCTCGGCCCTCGTCAAGGCACAACGGTGGACCGAAGTCCAAACACAATCAGTTGCCGCGCCTGGGCTCTCACCCCGGCACCAGATTATCCTACGCCTCTGGCTACTGCGGACGCTCAGCAGAAACCTCCCCGAAGGGCCGCTCTGGAGACGAGCGCCGCGGGCAACTGACGCACCCGCGAGCGACCTCTTCAACATCTACCAATCCATGAACAAAATCCCCACCAAAGACTTTCTACCCACTTTGATGCGGGGCATCCACGAGTTAGGCCTGCCTTCCAACGGCCTGCTGCTGATGGCATCCCAACTCAGGTTCCAAAAGACCCTCACACCGACAGCCCGTCGGACGCTGAAAGCAATGGAATCGCCCCCAGTATCGTTCGCCGAGATTTTCGCAGACGTGCACGCCTACAACGCAGTCGCTCCTCATTTCTTCTCTGCCCTGCAAGAAGCCGTCCAGCAAATCGACATCACCGACCCCTCATTCATCTCGCACAGCATCGAGCTCGCTCGGACAGGAAACTCCCACAGCGTGTGGACCCTCCTCCGCATCTTCCGCTCTCACACACCTCTCAAGATCGCCCTTTCAATGTCGTGGGAAACCACCGCTCCTACCCCCGACACAGCTCCCCCTACCCCCAGGACCACTAGCTCCCGTCCAAACCCACAGGCCGCTCTCGAAATGATCAACTCCCTCGCCGTCTCCATATCCTGCTCCGAGCAGTTCAGCCCCCGCTGCGCGTACAAGCTGGTCCACTGGCTGTATGTGTTTCTCGTCAGACACGAGGCGCCTGTTCAACCGGCGTTGGTGCGCGCCATGTACCATGCTGGGATCATGCGGTTTCGGAGAGAGGGACGTCGTGTCTCGGCTACGCAGTATGCGTATATCATGGCGTTGGTGAGAGATACGGAGGGGGTGGATGTTGTGGCAGAGCTTATGAGCCCGCAAGTAGGGCGGAGCAGGCTTGTGGATGACGAGTTTACGGGGTGATGTTTGGGGTGCACTTGTATAATAAACAAATTACCTTAGATTCCATGTATAGGTAGATTACTTGACCTTATGATGGCCTTATAACTTGATTACAGCTTAAAGCGTAGCGTCACGTGTTCTGGATTCTTACAGATTCACATACAGCAACGTAGTATAGTGGCCCATAATGTGAGAGTTCTTCATTCGTCCAAGTGCAGAAACAAAGCGTATAATCCGATTAATCTACTTCGTAACCCCTGTCACCCACCCACTCACGAGTCCACCTCCATCAGGTTCGGATCCCCAGAGACCTCCTCGACAGTGACATACTTCCGCATGTCCTCCTTGCTAACGACCTTCTGGCTGACCCAAGCAGTCGTGCCCTTCTCAAAGCGATAGTTGCGAGCCTTCTCGCCACGCTCATTCGGCTTCATGTAGTTCCGCAGCAGATCAGTCGGCTTATCGTTCTCGATAACGCAGACATCGACATTGCTACCGGAGCCCAGATCGTTGAAGATACCCGCCTTGATAGCCTCCGACGCCAACGCGATGGCCTCCTCGCGGTTCAGATTCGGCTTCCACGTCGACTCGAACACCGACATCGCCGCCAGCGAACCAGACCCCATCGTCACGTAGGGCAGCTTGTCCGTTGACCCGTGCGCGTGCACCGTGTACAGGCCCGTGCCGGTCGGGTCCACGCCCGCGACGACCAGATATGCGCCGATGTGACCCTGGTATCGGAAGAGGTGCTGCTTCAGCATCGTCATGCAGGTGATTACGCGCGGCGGTCGGCCGGTCGACAGCGAGTGCAGCTCGATGTTGGAGCTGATTAGCGCCGTCGTGAACTCCGTGTCGGCGGCTGTACCGGCGCCGGCACACCAGATCTTGGGGGCGATGTAGTGGAGTTTTTCGCAGTTCTGTGTTTCAAAACCAGAGATGTTAGTTTGGGGGTGGGTTCGTTGGGTGAGGATTGATGGGGCGACGTACCTTGTCTGCTACGATGGGGCCGCTGGTGGCTCTGGTATCTGCTGCAATCTGTCACGCCAGTTAATTCTCATCTCGAGTTGCTGGAGATTCGGGGATCAACGTACTACGACGCCATTGTCAAAGACACAGCCCACGATCGTGGTACCTGTGCTGGTGGCTTTGGGGAGAGGCACGCCCTTAGCGTGAAGCACGTTGTTGCGGTTGTAGTTGGAGAAATCGAAGCCACCCATGGTGACGGGGGGGAGGGAATTCGACGGGGTGTGGTATATTCAGTGAAGGTTGAGTTAGAAGCATATAATGCAAGTATAGCACGAGAGAGCGAGATGAGGAGGTGGATTCTGGATTGAAGGAATGGAGAAGATGAGGTTGGAGCTGGAGTGACGACTGACGAAGCTCCCGCCGCCTGATCGTTGACCGCCTCAGGCATCCGCTCCGCCCGGACCAGCCGCTGCGCTTAATTGCGTTACTGTTTTTGTTCCAACCATCAAATAATCATCCTCATCGTTATCCTCGATCGCAATCCCCGTTCAGCTTTCCCGGTGGTGTTGGGCACTCCACTTGATTCTTTTTATTCTCATTTTCGATATTATTTTACCTTCTCATTGATTTTCTGTGGCGCCTTCGTCTCAAACGCGCTCGAATATCCTACGCTTTCCTCCCTTGAGGGAAGAAAAGCTTCAAGATTTTTGCGCGCTTTGGGTAGCTCTGCAATACCAAGTCCCCAAGCACGCCAGCGTCGCTCCTTTACCTCGGTGTCGAATCGTTCGCCTTCTCCCCATGCTCTAAAGGCTCGACTGTCTTAAGGCGATCGTCCGCGTTCGATTACAGCCGACTACGACCGATTGAGAATGGCCTTCAGCTTCGGGGCCCCCAACCCCGCGGGGGGGAATATTGCAGCCGAATTAGGCCCGGAACTTCCTGATCTCTATGCGGAGGTACGTGGAGCTGACGTGGAACCTCGGTGTGGGTGGCCGCACCAAGTTTGCTAACTCCTTGCGACAGGAAGTCGGTTTTAAAGGTGTCTCCAGCGATAGCAACGTTCGGTTACTTCCTACCTCCTGGCCCGATGACGCTCTCCCGGCGCCGACGAGTAATCTTCTGGCAATCGCACCGACGCAGGGTGTGGTGGCTGGTGCTGGACCCGATGTCCTGGTGATCGCGTCCTCGGATGCCGTGCGGAAGGCGATTTCCGCGCCCACCGGAGAGACCAAGGTCAAGACAAAGCCATTCGAGCCGCAAGCGAAGATACCCCTCCCTGGACGACCGACGCATATTGCCTTCGCCTCGGGCGAAACGGCGCTGGTATTGGCTACGGAGAATGGAGCCCAGCTGTCTGTTTTCCCAACGACCAGCTTGACGGCCGGAAATGCGCAGCCGGCTTTGTCCATCGCGACGAACGGCGCTACCTTTCGCGCCCTTGCTTCGAATCCAGCGCCTGCGAGTGAAGCGCATTCCTCGCTGGTTGCACTGGTCACGACTGGGGGTGAGCTCTTGATTGCGGACCTCAAGGCGGGTAACCTGCTGTCGGGTCCGAATGGTCAGGTGCTGAAGAGTGGCGTGAGCTCGGTTTGCTGGAGCAACAAGGGGAAACAACTTGTTGCTGGATTGGTAGACGGCACTGGGTTTCAGATGACGCCTGAGGGCGCTCAGAAGGACGTGATACCCCGCCCTTCGGATCTTGAGGGCGATTGCCATGGTATGTTTCCTGCCGAGCTACTCGTCTTCTTCGCTGACAACTTCTGCAGTGTCCTCTATCGTATGGCTTGAGAATGATGTCTTCCTCATGGTATACACTCCGAATGCTATGGAGGACGAGGATGGTCAAACGCCCTCGTCATCCTACTACATCATCACTCGAAGGAAGGGAGCCCCCTTCTTGATTCAGAAACTGCCCGAGCTGTGTACGCCATTTGGTCTCAAGCGTGCACCCGCATACCAGTTTTTTGCCCGCATCAGGGACTACAAGCCACACCTCAAGGACGTCTTAATTGCATCCTCAACAGCGTCCACCGACGTGGGCCTGATCACAAGATCAGATGCCCCGCTGGCAAGTGATGATAGCGCAAAGGCCGCTGTGGGGCAGTTCGCTATGACTGAAGTAAACGATGATACGAAGAGGGCGTCGGTTCCTCTGAAAGACTCCGGCGATGAAACCTCCGTCATCGGTTTAGGCGTCGACCTTTCCAGCACCGACATTGTCGTCTCTCCCATTGCAGGTGAAGATATCACCGAGAGCTCGACTCCGTTGCCCAACCTGTTGCTTCTCAGCAATGACGGTATCCTGTCCTCCTGGTGGTTCATCTACTCTGAGTCTATTCGCCAGAAGATCCCGTACCAGGGCATGGCTTCTGCCACCACACAACAGCCGCAGCAGCCTCCCGCCCAGTCAGCATCTGGGACGGGCTTTGGGACCCCGTCTGCGTTGGGGGGAACGTCTCCATTCGGCAAGCCCTCCGCTGCACCTGCGTTTGGTGCGCCCTCAGCCTTGGCTGGTGCCCAGAAACCGGCTTTTGGTGCCCCATCCGCTTTGGCTGGTGCCCAGAAACCGGCATTCGGGACGCCCTCGCTTGGAGGCGGTGCTAGTGCGTTCGGGAAACCGTCGCAGCCCGGGTTTGGCGCCTCCAGTCCCTTGGGTCAAAGCTCCTCGCCATTTGGGAAGCCTGGCTTCGGCTCGATGAGCACGGGATCAGCCTTCGGGCAACCGTCGACTCCTGGAAAGGGTTTCAGCTCCTTTGCGTCGCCTGCCGCTGCTTCTGGGGGCGGCGGCTTTGGGGCGTTTGCAAACTCTAGTGGCTTTGGTGCTGCAAAGCCGTCTGGCGAGTCCCCCTTCGCTAAAGCCGCTGGTGGCTCTCCATTCGGCAAAGCGTCGACTGAGTCTTCCTTCGGCAAGCCGTCGATTGAATCGCCGTTTGGCAAGCCGTCGACCGCGAGCCCATTCGGGAAGCCGTCGGGGCCATCGCCTTTTGGAGGCCAGACGGATACAAGCTCGGCGTTCGGTTCTCAAAAAGCTGAAGAGTCAAAGGGTGCCTTTGGTTTGGGTGCTGGCGGCTTCAAGCTGGAATCTACATTCAAGGGCGATGGCACTGCTGCCAATGACCTTCCAAAGCCGGAGAAGCCGTCCTCCGGGTTGTTTTCCATGGGTGGACTGGATGATATGGTCGCTACGCCTACTAAGACCAGCCCTACATCGGAAGCAATGGATGACGGGGCGGACGAACCCGCAGCGCCAGAGCCCGAAAAGCCAGAGCCCAAACAGCCAGCACCTTCTTCACTATTTGGCGCACCGGCCGCATCGCAGCAAGAGACCGCGCAACCCAAACCGTCAGCGCCTTCTATTTTCGGTGCACCTTCTAAAGTTGAAACGCCCAAAGGACCGTCTCTCTTCGGCAGCCAGCCGCAAAATCAGCAGCTTTTTGGGCAGGCTCAGCCGAGCAAACCCTTTTCCTTGTTCGGAAACGCTGTTCCTGAGAAACCCACGAGTCCTCTCTCTGCACCTTCTGAGAAGACGGCAATCGCCAGCCCCAAAGAACAACCAACAGACACCCGAGCCTCTCCAGTTTCGTCGATGATAGAACCCCCGTTGCCCCCCGACTCGACCAGCAGGGACGCATATGGACCTGGAGACACATCGGCATCGTCAAATGTTTCCAAGATTTCGGTAGATGATGCTCCTCTCCCACCCGATTTCACAAAACCGGCTGGGAAAGAGCCGCCTCTACCACCTGATTTTACGAAGACGCCCAAGGATGATTCTAAGGCTGCCGCTGAAGAGGCGCCCCTGCCCTCAGAGCCCGGCACGCCTCCATCCCCTGCTACGCCTTCCGGAGAGCCTGGCCCGGTCCCAGATGAGTCCGATGAGGATGAGTCCGAAAAGGAAAGAAGCGATGGCGAGGAAGACGAATCTGGGTTTTCTGACAGTGGGGAAGAGATTACTCACGAGATCAGCAATGATGAGCAGGAGTCGGAACCAGAAAGTCCAAAGACTTCGACCGAAAGTCCTTTCGGCGCTGTGTCCACAAAGGGCCCCGCTGGAGGTTTGTTCGGGCAGGTTACCAAGCCCTCGCAACCACAACAGCCATCGCGACCGCTATTCGGGGAGATTAACAAGCCTTCGTTCCCTCCTGCACCTAGCGCTAAACAACCGCCGTCAAGGCCGATTAGTCCCGTGCGTCGGGGCTCACAGAAGAGCTTTTTCCAGCCAAGTAACCAAAAGCCGAAGGCTGTGCATCCCCCAGGAAGCACGCTTGCTGCGCGAAAAGCTTCCCTTACCGAGATCGCGAAACGCGAGAATCAGCTAGCACCCCAGCTCGATCGCGTGTCCCGGGAAGAGAAGGCTCGGTTCGATGCCCAAGCCAGACAGCAAGAGGAGGAAGCCTTGTCGCTTTCAGACGACGACGAAGACGAAAGACTGCATGCCGATCTTGCCCAGCCCATTCAGCCAGTGCCCACTTTGGATCCTTTCCTACCTCATCAGGACTATGCGGGACAGACAAGTAAACCAGGCATTCCCGGGCAAATCGAAAAGCTCTACCGCGATATCAACTCCATGGTGGACACGTTGGGAATCAACACGCGGTCTCTGTCCTCGTTTCTTCTCTACCAGCAGTCTCCTAGCGGATCTAACTGGGTGGATATCCTGCAAGGAGAACACCCGGCGGATGTCCTCGACGAAGAACTCCGTCTTGCTGAAGTAGAGAAGCTCGATGACGTGGTTGCCAAACTCGCTGGCTCTCTGCAGAAGCAACGAGTGCAGGGTGTGGAAGAGAAACTGGAGAGTTGCCGGACGCTATTAAGCAAGGACATCCTCGCGCTGCGCGCTCAGTGCGCTAGCATCCGAAAGACCCTCGATGCTCACACCGACTCGACCGCGATCCTCTCCGCGCCGCTATCCGCCGAACAAGCAAACCTCCAGCAGGACCTACGGACGGCTTCCACGGATATCCAGGCGAAACTGGCCGACTTGGAGTCCGCCGTATCGCTGCTACGGGCCAAGATCGCCGATGCTCCACGACCTGACGGTGCTGGAAATGGATCGAGAAAACGGCCGACCGTCGAGGCGGTGGTCTCCACCATCGGCACTATGATGAACATGGCGGAGGCAAAGAGCAGCGACATCGACTTCCTGGAGCTTCAGCTGAAGAAGCTAGGCGTGGACACGCACGCAGCTCCCGCGGTTCGCGAAGGGTCCCCATTCACGACACCGAAGAAGGGCCTGAGCAAGTTCCCTACGACGCCCGGGTCCCGGGGCTCCATTGATCGTCCCGGCACAGCATACCACACCCCCGAATCGGCCAAACGAGCCCTCAACTTCCGCTCGAGTATCAACGGCTCCGCTCGAGCCAGTCGTCTTCGCGCTTTTGAGGGGACGAGCGATCTGGTCAGCAGACAGGAGAGCGCGCAGTGGAAGGCGAAGACGCAGCGGCGACAGGCTCTTGTCGGGAATCTGAAGAAGGCGATTGAGGAAAAGAAAAACAGGGTCCGGGGGATGGACGATCAGTAATGTAGGATTATGCAATTATTATCATTATTTAACTTTTTTCCCTTGTGGTTATGTATGAAGTCCGAACAGCGGGTCATGGCGGGGTTTAACAGGTAGTTTGTTAACTGATGCGATTCAGGTTGGATAGCGTTTTCTGTACATAGCCCACTGTTGAATTTTGAGAACGCTGTGATCGATTATTATCCATTTGACTATATTTTTTAGACGGATTGGAGCATAACATACGTAGTGTTGACAACAGGTCAAGGAAATAGAAAGTGACATCATCAACCACAGTGACATCAACCATTCTCTCTCCACCAACACCGGCAACACATACATAGCCATTATTCCACCCCGTCTTTCGCAAACAATCAATTCAATTCGAGATCA
Organism: Aspergillus taichungensis; assembly: GCA_002850765.1. Lineage (NCBI taxonomy): Eukaryota > Fungi > Ascomycota > Eurotiomycetes > Eurotiales > Aspergillaceae > Aspergillus > Aspergillus taichungensis. The sequence continues at coordinate 186,944 of KZ559533.1, read as the reverse complement.
TCACGGCGACATATACCATATCACATATCATACAATATTCCCCCTCCCGCAACAATGGACACAAAAGACGACGTGATGAACACCATCAGCGAGTTCATCTTCTTCCAAGTGGAACCCTCCGTGAAGCCCGAAGACCCATCCAGCGACGAGGGCTACGCTCTGCTCCGGGTTTTCGAAGCTGCCAAAGCGCAATGTGCGTATCGGAGCTCGGCGTGGGGTCGGGCGATCGAGGACGAGAGCGTTATTGTTTGGGTTGTTGGTGCGTATTTTCTATCTATCTTGCCCTGGCCTGCCATTCAATGGCGAGTACTTTTTCTTTTTTACAAAATAAAAAAAGAGGAAAAAGAAAAGTAAAAGAAAGAAAGAATCCATATCTGACAATAACAGAATGGACCGACATCTACGCCGGCACAAACCTAACCTACCTCAAACCATTCGTGCCACCCAACACGCACATCCAAGCCGTCTACGCAACGGTCACGCCCTCAATCCACACGACCGACACGCTGACCGCGAACCCGGTAACGGAGCTGTGCGCGCTCGCCTTCGAGAGCGGCCTGCCGCCCGCGAAACAAACGAAGCTCAGCTGCGACCTGGTGAACTTCCGCTCTGCGCTGACAGGGTCGACGGCTCTGCCGGAGGACCAGCGCCCGACGTCTTGGACGATGGGGTACGTGGAGCGGCCTGGGACGGTGCCGATGGAGAAGAGCCCGACTGGGAAGGCGATGGTGTATCTGCTTGCGGTGGGGTGGCCGAGTGTCGAGGCGCATATGGCTGCTAAGAAGACGGAGGCGTTTGCGGAGGGGATTAAGCCGGTTAGGGAGGCTATGTTGGGGACGGCGCCTGGGTTGGGGATGAAGCATGTTTCTTTTAGGAAGATTTAGGTTGTTCCTTTCGTTTCATGGTATACAGGATGTAATAGTAATAATGGGGAAGAGACATTTAAATGGAGATAGTGGAACCATGAGTAATGTGTTGATTAGGCTAGGATAAAAACGCTTTTCAATAAAGTACAACGTCAAGATTTACCCGAAAAACAAAGTGGTACTGCATAAGATCACCCGGCCGCCCTGAACAAAGACTTTTGGGGATAAAACCTAGAGGCTGTTTTCGAGACAGCCTACGTTGACGAGCCAGTCTCACGCTCACATACGGTGCTTTTCGCTCTCTGTTGGAATCATTTGGTTAGCTAAGGAAGGGGTGGAAGAGCGGGCAAGTAAGTCACTCACCAAGTCGCGAGTACAGCATGTACAGAGCCATCTGGTTGCACTCCTGGGTGCCCGTGATGGTCACTAAGCGTTCGTTGCTGTTCTCTTGGGGTTCGTTGATCTTGATCACGCTGCCACTGAGGTGACGGATCTCGTTGATTTTGGCACCGCCCTTGCCAATGATGGCTCCCACCATGTCGTTGGGGATGTAGATCTGCTGGGTTAGCGGCTGGCCGGGGAGGGCTCCACCCACGGGAGCGACGGGGGTAGGGCCGCCACGGGCCTGTGCCGGCTGCGGCGCGCCGTAGGGAGCCGGTTGGTGCGGCCCGGCTCCAGCGTACGGGGTGTGCGGGGTGGCACCGTAGGGCATGGCCGGCTGGGCGACAGGGGCGGGGGCGGGCTGTCCGTGCAGATAAGGAACGCCGTAGGAACCCGCCGCCGCGCGGTTGGGGTGGGGGTGATGACGCTTGAAGGTGTCCGGATGGCCGTACTGACCACCCACCGGCTGCGGCACGTAAGGCACCACTTGCATGCCCCCGGGCACGGCGCCGGCGGGGCCACCGCTGCGGGTGGCATAGGCGGAGGCCGCGGGACCGCCGAAGCGTTCCGTCAGCTGCTCGACCAGGGTCACGGCAACGTAGTAGGTGGCGATGTGCACGGCATCGGCCACACCCAGGATCACCAGAGACCGCTCGGTGGACAGGGGAAGGCAGGCGTCGGAGGCGTTGAGCCGCGCGCCGGACGCTTCCTGGATCTCGCGGATCCGGCTCCCGCCCTTGCCAATGATCGAACCAATGAGAAGATGGGGAATCAACAAACGCAAGGGATATGTCTTGGATTGGGCAGTGGAGGGAGAGTCAAGGGGCTCGTTGTTCAGGGTACGGATGATCAAACCAAAGGCCTAGTTGGCCAGTCCTGTTAGCAGCTGATCCACCGGGCGGAGGACGGGATCATCCAGTGCAGAAAGGGGACTTACTTTAGCGACCGCATCTTGTGGACCGCTCACCGTCAAGATACGCTCCACCGCGCCACGCGAGTAGTCGCTGACGGTGCATTTGGCACCTGACAGGCGACGGATCTGAGACACGTTCTCCCCACCCTTACCGATTACCGTGGCCGCTTCCTGGCTGGAGATGACAGCCCGAATATGAACCCAGCTGGATTCGTCCTGAGGACGCTGGTTTTCTTCCTGGCTGCCGCCGGTCTCGGTGTGAGAGGCGGTGGACTGGATGGGCTGGGTTTCCGACGTAGGCCCCTTGGCATTGGGGGCGTCGGGAACCACCGTGTCGCCTTGGCCATCGGCGTTCCCGCTGGGGGCACCGGCAGCTTCAGTCTTGACATCGGCATAGGCCTCCGAATCGTCGCCCTTTACTACTTTGTCCAAAGCGGGGCGCTTGGCCTCCGGTTGGTCATTGGGCCCGGATGGCGAGGAAGGGTCCTCTAGAGGACGCTTGGTCGATTGCAACGCAGATGGAGATGCCGACATGATTTCAAACTGTGCAGATTTTGCTTCACTTACGCAGGAAGTCGAAGGGTCAGATAAACAGATTTGTTCTTTTGCTTCTTTTTGTTCTTTTCTTCTTGTCTGCCTTATTTGGATCGACTATGTACACCAGGAGTTCACAATAAAACTTGCTGGTGCTGGCGATCGACTGGAGAGGGAAGTGTTGGTGCTTGAAATGACTGGGGAGGCTGGTGATAGTTCGAGAACAATGGAAGGAAGTGATGCTGGAAAGAAGGGCCGGCGGAAGGATGTGCAGATGCTGGGAGGACACGGGCCTTGTGCTGGATCAGAGCTTCGCGCGTGCAAAGCAGGGATAGTGTATAGGCAAAAGAGGAAAGAAGAAGTTTCTTCGGATTCGGGAGCGATCAGACGGAAGAGAGGATTGTGTGCTGGACGATGATAGTGGTGATGGAGAGGATTCAGGGTCCGGGCGATGTTTGATAGCTGGTTTGACAGCAGGGGAGAGGTGAACGTGGAATGGAAGAGGGGACCAAAAAAGCAAGTCCTGGATGAAAGCCACAACCAATCCTATAATACCCTCGCCTAGAGAACACGTCTTCGAGATCCACGAGAGACAACTCAGAAGTCCGTCACGCCGATGTCCAAATAGGAGACTTGGAAAACTCGAGGGTGAACGCGGACGCGGTCTGAGTCAAGCGATGACCTCACTTGTCCTTACAACAGACCAAAAATACTCAACCCGAAGGTGGAGAGATAGCAGAGACAGCGAAAGAGACCTGGAAGAGATAAAAAGGTCCTGTAGTCGTGGGTTGAAGAGGATGGTCTGATGCTGAAGACGGAGATGGGGAAGAAGTGAGGTTGAAGTCGAGTCGGTGGCACGGGGTCACGCTAGTCCGCTTTGGGAAACCATCAGGCCCGGAAGCATCACGTGTTCAGGCATCGACGGGGCTGCCAATTAGTTGTTTTGGGAACTTGATACTCGCTCATTTCCTCTCCTCATCCATTGCGCCTGGGTTATTTTGCTGTCTGTTAACGGAATTGAGACTGTTGCGCATCACGGGATAATACACCACTCGAGGCTCCCAAGCAGACCGGCAGGTAAATCACCAGGGTGAATATCGCGACGCGCCATGAATGTGTCGCAAGAGACCGTGGAGCGTATCCAGCGCTTCTCAGAGAAGCGCCAGGAAGCCGAAGAAACCTACAACAACCAACCTCTCAACATCTCCAATGTGCAGGCGTATAATAGTAAATTGGATGATACGCTGCGACAGCTCCAAGATCGAGTCCGGCGCCATGAGAAAGACCTGCGCAAGGTAAAGCCCCGCGAGAAACCCGTGAGCGGAGCATCGAGGCTGACCTGCGTTTTAGCTTCGAGAAGTCAATTCAGTTGATCTCGCCAAAATGGAGTCAGATCCATGGTCCCGCATCTCCCAAGTGCGACGAGCAAAGAAGGCATATGACTCTCTTCTCAAATCCGACACGGAGCTGCCCAAACCGGGATCTCCCCTCCCATCTCTGTTGGCCCTCGAAGAGACCATACGGTTGGTGAGGGAGAGCAAAACGTCTATCTCAATGACAGCAGAAAAGCTGTCTCTCGATCGCCAGCGTCTCAAAGTGGAGGAGACCAACCTGCGTGATGCCCAGGCTATCAGAGATGGGCTCCAGCGCAGGATCGAGAATATCCGACAGGAAGCATCGCAGAAGCAAGAAAAATCACCGTCGCAGCTGGCGCGCGATGCCATAAGTACCCAAGAAACGAAGAAAACCGATATTGACAAGGCGACAATCGATCTGAGGGCCTCCCTTCACAAGTTTGTCGACGAGTCCCTTGCGCCGATGGTAGCAGCGGAAAATCTCGGGGGCCCAACGGTGGGGGACGTTTTCAATATTTCCGATACCACGTTAAACGCGGGCTATACGAGTCACGGTAAACCAAAGAAATCCAAGTCCTTGGACACAGAGGGCCTGGACACCAACCAGCGTCGCATCGATGAGCTTCTCAATCGTCAGTCAGGCCAGAATGGAAGTCATCAGACGAACGTGTCGAACAAACGGGAGGCAGCGGCAACGGAGATGCATGAGCTCCTGGATGCGTTGCTCGATGCAGGCTCTTCTTACATCGACCTGCCCCGGGAATCGGCCGCGTCTCGGTTTCTTATACGCGCAAAAGTCGCCCAATTCCATCCTCGCGATGCCCGGAGATTGAGACTAATTGATTTTGCGCGTGCCTTGGACGACTAGATATAATTGTGTTATTACGTTGCCATAGGATTAATCATGCCAGTGTAAATTATGTCACAGGAAATCTCCAGGCGTCAGACACCGTCCAGTTCGCATTTATACTTGGTATGCCCGCCAGGACCACCATCCTCGAGTGCAGTAGTCCAGTGACGACACAGCACGTCCGCTTCGTCCGCCAAAAAAAAAAGAAAGAAAAGAAGGTCATAAAAAAACCGTGACAGAAACACAACAAACGCCTATATATGCAACCGACCATTCAAAAAGCAAACAAACAGGCTGGGATATAACATTAACTCCGTCGACATTGGACAAACATAAACAACCATCATATAGGCATCATTCCTATCTTGCTCGAGGTCTCTTTCGTCTTGGGGGTCTTCCGAGAGCCAGAAGAGCGGCCGCTGGCGCGACCGCTACTGCTCCCTTTAGACCGGATGGTCTTGGCCCGGGGTTTCGAGTCCCCAGTATACTTGCGCCGCGATCGCTTACCACCTTGGCGCGCTCTGGATTTGGAACTGCTAGCCCTTGAGGTCGGCCGACGAGACTCGCCATAGTCTTCGCTCTCGTCGTCGACGGCCTGGGTGGAGAAGTATCGACTAGCAATGGTGTTGTCCTCATCCAGTTCGAAGGTCGATGCTTGGTCGTCAAATATACCGCCGTCGCTGAATTCTTCGCTGCTCGTGAGATTGATGACGTTGTGATGGTTGGGATCAGGGACGACTCCGTCAACATCATCACGCTCCTTCTTCAATTCCGCATAACGACGCTGCGTGTCTCGCACAAGTTTCAAAATTTGACCTCCGTACCGATTGACCTTGTCGGGATCGATGCCCGGGATAGTACCTAGTTCCGCGAAGTCTATGCCAACGTCAGCACTATAAGCCTAATAAAAAGTGAAGGACTCAAATTTCCACCTACCTCTAGGGAAAACAATAACCATTTCACGCAAGACTGTATCCGTAAAAGGCTGGTTGCGCAGACCCTTGTTGATCATCAGCTAAGCAGGCAAGTTAGCTCTTGAATATCACGCGACGAAATCGAGGTGACATACCTCCTGGCAGTAATTTTTGGCATAAACCATGAAGTCTTCCGCGACCGCCTTGTGGAGGGGATCAAGTCGGTCAAATCGAACATCTTGGGTGATTGGCGGACCAGGCGATCGCTTCTTCTCTCGTCGTTGTTTCCCCGCGACTCTGATCCTCTCGAATCCATCACTGTCTCGTTCACTGTCCGAGGCACCCTGAGGTTCATCGTATCGATAACGGGCCAAGCGGCGTTTATTTGCCGCCTGCACAGGCGAAGACACGTTTGTAGACTGTGGATGGTACTCCTTCTTTGACGCAGTTCGGGGTTTCTGAGCCTTCCCATTCGGCGAAACCCTAACATGGAGTTCAAGCTTGCGTCTGCCGCTTTCGAACTCCCCACAACGCCGCCCGACCTTGATATACTGAACGGCAAATCGACTGCCGTTGACCACATTTTCTTCGTATAGTGCACCTTCGCTGAGAAGTCGGTGGAACAAACGCTCGGCCTCTCCCAGTTCCAAGGAAGACCCATCGCCGTAGCCGGGAGCCTGTCTATGGTTGGGAGCCCTGAATTTCTTGACACTCCCTCGGAACATGTTGACACAGTATGACAAAGTCACTCTGTCATCCATATCCTGGAAATAACGCACGATCTTGATGACCGAAGCTGCGAGGTGGGAAAAGTCGTGCAGCTCAAAGACAGAATCAGATTTGCAGTTGTCGCAGGAAGAGTTGCAATCTTCGCGTCGGAAGTATTCGTTGAAATAAGCGAGAATTTGCACTCTCCGGCAGTCACTCTTGTTCTCGCAAAATTGCACCACGTTGTGTAGCATTTGGCGCTGTCTGTTCTTCTGTTGCTTGCTGCCGTCGCCGCTGTCGATCATGCGATTGAGGGTCATTGTATCCTTGTAGCAGTAGTACAGATAGCATCCAGAGCGTTTGCCATCCCTACCAGCACGTCCTGTTTCTTGATAGTACCCTTCCAGGCTCTTGGGAAGACTATGGTGGATCACGAAGCGCACATCGGGCTTGTCGATACCCATACCAAAGGCAATGGTCGCAACAATGACATGTGATTGGCCGGATTGCCAGCGTTGCTGTATATTAGCTCGCTGGTCGGGCTTCAGGCCCGCATGGTAATGTTCAGCTTTTATGCCGTAATCTTGCTTGAGCTGGCTTGCAACCTTCTCGCAGGAATCGCGCGAAAGGCAATAAACAATACCAGATTTGTTCCGATAATTCGACATGATTGTATCGGCAATGCTGGCCAGGAGCTCGGCGCCCTTCTTCTTAGGCCGCACGTCGTAGAAGAGATTCGGCCTGTTAAAGCTCTGCGAGAATATTTGACAGCCCTCCATTTTGAGATTATGAATAACATCAACCTTTACATTCTCCGTCGCAGTAGCGGTCAATGCCATCATTGGAACATTTGGTAGCTGAGATCTGAGTTCACCCAATTCTTTGTAATCAGGACGAAAATCATGTCCCCACTGGCTGACACAGTGTGCCTCGTCAATGACAATACGAGCGAGCTGGCGGGAATCATTGAGTTTCTGCAAATTCCGAATAAGAGCTTGGTTCTTGTTCACCATTTCTGGGGTAATGTATAACAACTCAATTGGCTCCCCCGTTCGGTAGCCGGCCAGTGTGCCCATTATTGCCTGTCGCTCCTCCTTCGGAGTTTCTCCATTCAGCAAGAAAGCTTTAATATCAAGCTTGCGTAGATGATAGACTTGATCTTGCATCAAGCTGAGCAACGGTGAAATCACAATCGTCATTCCTTTAGTAGATCCGGTAGTCACGATGGAGGGAAGCTGATAGCACAAAGACTTCCCTCCGCCTGTTGGCATCAAGACGAACGTGTCTTTACCGCTCAACGTTGCATCGATGGCTTCAAGTTGATTCATTCGAAAACCGCGAAGGTGGAAACGATCTTTGAGGACGGTTCTCACCTCCTTTGACCAAGAATGCTGATGCCAAAGGGCATTGTGACTTTGTGATTTTTGCGTCGACGGCAAGCGTGCGGCATTCCCCGAGGTTTCGGCGAAAACTTTCCGATTTTGCACGTCCAAATCGGTCGCTGGTAGATCATCGTGAAGGTAATTTGCAGCTTCCAACATGTCATCGTCGTCGGCACTCAAGTCGAACTCATCTATAGGCTGGGGAGCCATGGCAGGAGACCCCATGGTCCTGGTGAACGCATGGTCATCAAAACCGTCATCGCTCGCCATAACGTCATCATAGTCAAAGAGGTTGGAAGTTGGTGTTTCCTTGGATTTTCTAGATGAAGATTGAAAGGGAACTTCAGGAACAGATGTGCGAGAAACATTGTGGTTTGCTTTTGGTTTTGCAGGACTCCTGCGAACTGAGTCATAAGCCGAGGGCTCGTTTCTAGGCCGTATTTCGCTCTCTGCGTATGCAGACCCCGGAAAAGAGGCGCGAGGCGAAGACAGAGAAGGAGTGAAACCACTTTCCAGCATGTTCATGTTCGGCAAACTCGTGGGTGAGAATAGGTCGGCAGACATGATTAGGCGTTTCAGATCCGCTTCAAGCTCCTCCAATTGCGCTGTAGCTTCTCTATTTTTTGCAAGCTCGTCTGGCAAAGAACGAGGGTCTCCGCCTTGAGAGATCACCCGCATCAGAACCCCTTTCAGCTGCTCCCTTTTGGATTCGCTAGCATAGTAAGCTACCCTCTGCTTCTTCAGCGACTCAATGGCATCGATTCGATCGGTAAGAACCTTATTCTCAGAAATCAATTCTGGGGTTAGTTCACCCTTCATTGCCTGCTGATACACGATTTCCGAGTTGCTTGTAAGAGTGTTCTTGAGGTTCGCAATCCGTTGCTCAAGCAATTCCAGTGGAAGCCTTAAAAACCGTGCAACATCCTCGTCTCTTGGTCTGGATTCTGGTGAAGTGGATGGTGGAAGGGAACCAATAGACGGTTGTCTTTCTTCGAACGTTGACCTCTGAGAGACACTCGGAGCAGGGCAAGGCACGTCGGGTATGGAGTGGTTTCGCTTCTCCTTTTTCATGGGCCTACTCTCACCCTCCGGTTCGTCCAAGGGATCGTCCTTCGGGAGGATCGGATACAGCGGTTGTTCCGGCTCCTCCATAATCTCATCCTCACTTTTGACCAGCTCGTCGAATAGGGCATTGTCTTCTTCATCGTCGGAGTCGGCAATGACTTTGCTGATGTGACTTCGGGGTCGAGAGGCATTTGATGGATTACTAGTGGGGTGCTCCATTGATCGCAGGGAAGTCGTATGTGTCGCGTGCACCGCCTTTGACCGACTGGGAGAAGTCTGCCTCTCGTTCATCGCCGGCGAGCGGATCCTCAAAACATTCTTCTGGGGAGAAAGATCTGAAATGTACTCGTCACTCTTTCGCTTCTTTCCTCGTATTTCAGCAGGAGTTTTGCGGAAAGCCGCCCCTTCAGTCCACAACCGACGAGGCTCGTCGAACTCGTCTCCTGCGCCTGCGGCAACCCCAGCGCGATCGCAATCGCCCGTCAAATCAATAGTGTCGACTGCCAACAGTGGCGAGGTCAGATCGAGCGTATCACTCGACTTGATGGGCGTTGCAGCGGGCCTGCTACTATAACGGAAGGAAGAGGTCGTATCACGCTGTTCTGTCCATTTTAATCCAAGTCAGTCAACACTCCCCGCAACCACACCACTAAGCCTTCTGGCATACCTGTGACAATACTTTTCGACAATGCCTCTTTCCGAACTTTTGGGGTTTCAACAATCCCAGAGCCGTTCGCGACACTCGGCGGGCTGGAAACGGAACTCTTAGCACGGCTGAGCATACGAGGTTTGCTCGCAGACTGCGGAGCAAACATCAGTCGCGCCATATCGTCGTCAGGTGTTAAATCCTCCGGCTGTGCAGCATTATCGTCAAGCACCAGTTGCGAGTCCCTGGTAGCAATATCCCCAATATCATCATTCGTCGCAATTCTCGCCTGGGGCGGTCGCGTATCACTACGGCTCCGACCGCTTGTGGGATCGCGATTGTCGCCAGCAGCAGGCGTTAAAGACGGGTAAAGTGAAGGGCCCTGACCAAGCAACCATTTGAGGTGAGACTGCAAATTGTTCCTAGTCATAGGGACTATGTGCCGTTTTTCATGGCGATCTTCACGACTCCGGCAAAGCCTTAAGTTTGGATCGGGTCTAGGTAGTAATGCCACTAATATCAACAGAGGGCCTGGTGGAGATAAATCGGTCTGGTCTATCCACAATGCGCATGATTACCCTCGTCCGCGGACGCGTTGGGCGCGTCATCACGTGGGCGGTGAGCAAAGACTGGCCGTATCTGTTTTACGGCTGTAATTTAATGCGGGGATCTGATTTGATGCCTTAATTTTTTTTCAATGTCCAAGAACCCCGCTGTATATAAAAACGCTAACACTATAACTTCACCGTCATAGCGAGTAAAGAAGGCGCCATTGAACTGGATTTTTCAAGTTGTCACTTCTCCGAGGGCATCGTTTGTCATCCATCGATAAAGGAAAAGCCCTGACAGTGAGAGACAGAAGATATGGCCAAGAAAAATAATAAGAAATCCGCCGAACACAAGGAGCGTGTAGCGGCGAAGCAATCTAAGAAGGCCTCGCAGAAGGAGAAGAAGGGCAAGTCGAAAGGAAAGGATGCAGACAGTGACGCCGAAGATGCCGATCTAGACGCCATCCTAGCCCAGTACGCAGAGGAGCAAGCCCGATTCCTCAAAGTCACAGAGGTTCCCTCGGGGCCACCGAGTCCCCGGTCCTCTGCCACCGTGCTTGCGTCTCCTTCGAACAGGAACGAACTGCTGGTCTACGGGGGAGAGTATTTTGATGGCAATCTTGCGACCTTTTTCAACAATCTTTTTGTCTATAACGTTGACAAACGGGAGTGGAAAGAGGTCACCAGTCCTAACAGCCCGCTGCCCCGGAGTGGACATGCTTGGTGCCGTGGAGGAAACACGGGGGGCATTTATCTGTTTGGAGGCAAGTACTTCGGTGTACGGGTCGGAAATTTGGAAGGAATAGGGACTGATGATATCGTGCAGGCGAGTTCTCGTCGCCGAAGCAAGGGACGTTCTATCACTACAATGATTTCTGGTATCTCGATCCGTCTGCCAGAGAATGGACCCGCCTCGAGACCAAGGGCAAGGGCCCTCCGGCCAGAAGTGGTCACAGAATGACATATTACAAGGTGCGACGATACCTACTTGTGATTCATGTTGTCGTCATATACTAACGCCATGCTAGAACTACATCATACTCTTCGGTGGATTCCAGGATACCTCACAGCAAACAAAGTATCTTCAGGATCTCTGGGTGTATGACTGCTCGAGGTATACCTGGTTCAACCCTGCACTGTCAACGGCTTCCCAGAAGCCTGATCCCCGGTCATCGTTCTCCTTTCTGCCCCATGACTCCGGCGCGGTACTGTACGGCGGTTATTCCCGCGTCAAAGCAACCACTGGCGTAGGGAACAAGTCCCAGAAAGGCGGACCGCAGCGTATGACCATGAAACCCATGGTTCACCAGGACACATGGCTCCTGAAAATCACACCGCCGGAACCTGACGCCCCTGCGACAGCTGCCCCTACAGTCCGCTGGGAACGTCGTAAGAAGCCCGCGAACTCCCCCAACCCGCCCCGTGTGGGCACCACCATGGCATACCACAAAGGACGTGGGATCATGTTCGGAGGTGTCCACGATGTGGAGCTCACCGAAGAGGGTATCGACAGTGAATTCTTCGACACCATGTACGCCTGGAATACTGATCGTAACCGTTTCTTTCCCCTAAGTCTGCGACGACCAAGGGCGCAGGCTAAGAAGCAGTTGGCAAACCAAGCGAATAAATCTCGGGACCGAAGTAAGGCAGACGAAGAAGAGCTCTTGCAGAACTTGAAAGCCTTAGAGTCAAAGGGCGGAATCCGCAGTCAAGATGACGACGAAGATGAAATGCAGTTGAGCACCCCTAAGGCTGAAGAAGAGCCGAGTGAACAACAAAAACCGGCTGTGGTCCGCTTCGAAATGCCTCACCGAAGATTCAACGCCCAGTTGGCCGTACTGGACGATACCCTCTATATTTTCGGTGGAACCTTCGAGAAGGGGGATCGAGAATTCACATTCAACGACATGTACTCTGTCGACTTGGTCAAAATGGACGGTGTCAAGGAGATTTTCTACAATGAGCCAGAGAACTGGCATCTGCTTAACGAGGACGACAGTGACGACGATATGGACGAAGATGAAGATGAAGAGGACGAAGAAGAAGGAGAGGAAGAAGAAGCGATGTCAGTGGACGCCGCCTCGCCTGCTCCCACCGAAACCACAATCCCATCCGTCACTCAAGGGATGGAGCAATTGGAAGTGGAAGAACAAGAGAGCGAGCCATCTGTGCAGGACAGCAGGCCTCTTCCTCGTCCTTTCGAGAGCTTAAGGGAGTTCTTCACGCGTACCTCCGAAGAATGGCAGAAGGTCTTGATGGACGCCCTGAAACACAAGGATGTGGAAGTGGCGAAGAACGTCAAGGAGCTGCGCAAGGATGCGTTCAGCATGGCCGAAGAGAAGTGGTGGGATAGCCGAGAGGAAATCATGGCACTTGAGGATGAGCAGGAAGCTGCTGGAATTGGTGAGGTGGTCAACATTGCTGATCGCAGCAATAACGCTGGCGGTGCTGGACGACGCAGGTGATTAAAAATACGATGTGAGATATTAAATAGTGTCGAACTAAATCTATAAGGCTTCGCCAAAGTGTTCATGCGTACTTTGACCGTATTAGGTGCATTTATATATGCCCATAAGGAGCAGAAAACGAAGGTATATATACTTACCCGACGCGCAGTCACGCCTTAATTACTCTGTCTGGCCACACTATCCAAAACATCGACCACAATCCTAAAGTCTCTTTCTTCGTCGACTCGCCAGTTCGAGATGGCAATCCGACAAGCAGGACGCCCTTGCCAGCTAGTTCCAGAAACGAAGATTTTCGACGTCTCGTTGATCCTAGCCGCAAGATTCTGGTTCAACAAGTCGTTCTTTGCGCTGAGCAAAACAACAACAAACGTTTTGTCCAAAAGCTCCTCTTTTTTACCCATTTCCAGCAAAGTGTTATACCCCGGGTGCTCAAACAACCACGCGGAAATCATGCGAGCCAGACGGATCTGCTTCTGCAGCATAACCCGGTATCCGACGCGGCCATAAGCGACAAGGGAAGCGTAAGCAGGCAGTGCCCGAAAACGCCTCGAGTTTTCAATCCCAATATTTAACGGCGAAGGAACCGAGGAGACCCCGCCCCCACCGGTCAAGTAAGCCGCGTTCGCATTTTGAAAGACATGCCCCGCTTCGTCGGGATGGCGGCAGAGGAAGAACCCACAGTCGTACGGCACGTTGAGCATCTTGTGTCCATCGCCCGTGATGGAGTCGGCCAGCTCTATCCCTGCGCAGCCTTGTTTGACTGACGCGAACTCCCCACTGTCGTCTAGGATCCGCCCGAATATGCCGAATGCTCCGTCGACGTGCACCCAGGAGCCGTACTTATCGCAGAGCCGGCGCACTTCCTGCATGTCTTGTAGACTTGTTGTCGCAAAGTTGCCGGTGTTGACCTCCCCGCAGGAGATGGCGACAATGGATGCTTTGTCCGATCGCGCCAGTTCCGCTTCAAGGCGTGCTAGATCGATAAAAAGGGGGTTGTCCTGTCGGCATATGCTCTTGACATTTGCGCGTCCGATGCCTAATATCCCGGCGGCTTTTGCCATGGACGAGTGCGGCAGTGTGGAAAGGACTTGTACACCCGAGAGGCCTGCTGCTAGGAAGACTTCAAAGAGACCGTGCTCTCCGACGCTTGTAACTGTCGCTCCTTTCTTGCTTGCTGCAGCCCGCAACACCGACTCCCGGCCACAGGCCAAGCCAAGGATGTTACTAGCTGTGGCACCCGTCGTAAAAGTACCATGGTGCCAGGTCTGCCTGTCCAGGTGCAAAAGATCCACGATGAGACCTAGAGTATTGAATTCGACATCGGTGGATATTGAGTGTTCTGCGAGATGGACCTGGACATTCTGATCGTACATGGAAACAATACTATCCGCGAACTGCGCCGCTGGGGTGATCCCACCCGTGACGAATCCGTAATAGTTTGGGCTTATGCTGCTGGCGTTGAACCCCGGGACGATATCGTTGAGAATGTGTCTCCTGGCGAGATCAAATCCCATGCCGTCATTGGAAAGTGACATTGGAAGTGATGCCCTTGCTTCAGTCAAGGAATCCGCACTGGGCAAGATGGTGGAGGTCCAGGGTGCTTGTGCAGTCTTCCACAGCTCCGTTTGGAGCTTTCCCTGCTCGTTGGCTGTATGCTCGATGTCTTGAAGATCCATTGCGAGTTAATGTTTCTTTGCTAGATAAATAAGATAATTGTACCTAGGCTATTTGAAAATTCTGTAAGTAGATGTCTCCTTGTCATACAGAGAGTTGATGGAAAGATGATCAAACAAGCATGTAGAGTCATAAGCACTTCCAACAATACTAACGCTAAGAGGATTAGGCTGTCTTTTAGTGCAGCTTGTGCCCACCATTCTGTGCGGTAAGGAAGAGAACGCAAGACTTACTGGGATCGTTTGCTTTCTATACAGCTCTTAAATCCATGTATCTCCGGTTCAAAGATGGTAAAAGGAAAGCTCGGTCTGGCTATGTAGGGCTGGGGTATTGACCATGTAGTACAGTTCTAGAGGTGGAAAACTACTCTGGTGCTCACAGAATTTGATATACAATGGCACACTGAGAATATAGTTCTCCTCTTAGGCGATATTACCCTTAGATTACTGCCAGATACGGGTTTCTTGAACAGCGCCTGGACACCCTTGAGCGTCATGGGCTGAAACAATCATTACTTAAATGTAGAGCCCCGTGTCAGTTGTTTGAATGATATAGTCTTTGCCAAAGATCAATGAGTAAAGAAGAATAGGAACAATATCATCTGCTAAATTGACCGATGAGACTCCCCGCTCCAGTACTATGGTCAAGCACCACCTATCAGCTGCAATGATTCCAAGTCCAATGAGTCGAATTGAGTTCAACAACCAAGCAAAGCATAGACAGACGAGCTTTCCTACCATCGTGACAGTGGTTTCGGTGCTCAGTGACCCAACAATCCTTGATATCAACGAGTTTCTCAACCAACGCACTGTTCTTGTAGACTTGGGTTCCGAGACATGTAGCGCGTCTGGCATAATACCAAAAAAAAAAACGCATCACGGCGGTACACTTGCCCAATATCTTGGTAATCAATCACGGCAAACCTTCTTTTTCCAACCACAGACATGGCATTCTTTAGCGGCGATTTTTGCTGAAATCCTGCCCGATACCCTGTCCCCGATACAGGGAGCAGTTACAGGCTCATTTGTAGCCAGGAGACACATACGGAGTATATAAATCTCTCGGGAGGACGGCCCGTTCACCCAGTCTTGACCCACTATTGTCCGTGTCACTTGTTTGATGTGCACGAAAACAGGGTTCGCTTTCCTGGCGGGAATTTGTTTAGCATGAAACAAGTTAACATGACCCTATCTCCGCCAATCCTGACTCTCTCAGAGCTAGTTAGTCTTCACCTCCACTGTAAGCTGCTGTCGAAAGTAAATGCCGGCCCTGTTTCAAGCCGAGATTGGGCCGGTATTAGAGGGATCGGCTCTATCCCGAAACTCGATATCAGGACAAGCGCTATTTAAGCGTGGGGCTTTCGGTTCCCTGTTACGGGTCTGGTTTCAGTCGGGCCTTGGCAGATGGTGCCACCGGCAATGTCTTCTCTCCCTGTCACGTCAATCCGGATCTTTTCCATGTTCGCGCCCCGCGCGTAGCTGATCATGCGATGGAGATAGAAACTTCGTCGGGTGTCCCACTACCCACCCCCGGAATGATGCACGATCGGGCGACAGGATTCCAGTGCGGGGATCCAAGTGGTCGAGCGAGATCGCATTTCATGATAAGAAAGGTTGGTACCGAGACCGTGCCATTCATGAACCGGCTGAACCTCCGAGGAACTAGGCGTGTGGTCCGCGCTGCTCCTTTAACCGATCGAATCTGTTAGTTTTGATCCTCTGGAAATGAGGAAGGGAGGCAAGTGGTGAACAGATTTTCCACCCTCATCCTCATCTCATCTCGTCTCATCGTATGTAGATGGACCCTGAGGTGTATGATTTCCTCCCCAGCTGCGGAGAAGTTCTCCCGTCAATATTCTTGCTCACCGAGTGACACCTGTGGGGAGCGAACAGAGGAGACACGGGGGATGCGGAGCAATCCCCCTTTGGACACGGAGCACGCGGGGAAGGCTGGTGGCCAGCCAGTGGACGACGGACTAGGATTCGAGTGGGGCTACGGATCAACCCTTGGGATCATGGCGCTCTCAAGCTTCAAGCCCATTTTTGTTCTGTCAGGGGTCCGGTGGTATACTCTTGGTCTCACTCAAGCAGAGAGATGCCAAAGTCATGGAGCTGGATACAATCCACTGCAATGTACTCCGGAATTTACTTAGGAACCCATGGGTATCTATTATACGCACTCCAGAACGCGTCTGCCGCTAGTCCAAAGGCCAACCCTGCTAAGCTTCCTGACCAGTACCCCCAGTCTCTAGACCGTCCTCTATGTGTCGGTTTCATAGCGTGCTTTGGCAGGATTGGAACCCCCGCTAGGGTTAGCGCTGGCAAGAATCTACTCTAATCCGCCCCGAACGCCACGCTAATTTAAATTTATATTACTTTTCATGACAAGATTAAGCCATTTAATATCATTTTGTACTTGGGTTAGTGTGTATACTACCAGTTATACCACGTATCTGATAGTATTAGTCTACTTACTATTTCGAGGATCCCTCCCCACTCCTCTTTCGACAAGGTCGTCTACTTGGGCCAAGGAGATCTGCAACGCTCCGCGGAACGAACCAGGTGCCAGCCTGCTTGGAGAAGGGAGAGGAGCAAGACTGGGACTAAAAAAGAGAATAAATGCGTCGACTCACCCGTCCTGTTTCACGTTTCCTGGTTTGATATGCAGCTTTGAGATTTGTGGTCTGAAACACACAAATCCCACACTCTTTTGACATCATGGGAGAACAAGCTCAACCGCGCAGTTCCATTGAGAAAGGAGCGTCCACGGAGTCCATCCACGAGGAGAACGTCGATGGCATTCGTGTCGAGGTCCTCCAGGGCTCGATGGGCCTGGAAATGGCCCGTCGAACCCATCCCCCACAGCCCTGGAGTCGGGCGATGCTCCAGCTGTACGCATGCATGCTGGTAGGCTATCTGTGCTCAGCCTTGAACGGTAGGTTCAAGACACCTGGTGGTCTGTCAAGTATAGTGAGCTGATGAGACTTAGGGTTTGATGGCTCCCTGATGGGCGCTCTGCTTCCTATCCCACAATTTCAGGAAACCTTCGGTGCCGGCCTCGTCGGTTCGCAGGCGTCCCTCATCCAGGGGATGTACACAATCGGCGGTGTCAGTGCACTGCCTTTTGTGGGCTTCTTGCTGGACAACTGGGGCCGACGACTCGGCATGTTCGCTGGATCGGTTATTGTCATCGTCGGCACCATCCTGGGAGGCACTGCCAACAACATGGGCCAACTGCTGGCTAGTCGATTTTTCCTTGGTAAGGAGACCAGGCTTCCCTTTCTAAGAACATCTCTAACACCTTGTCTTCTTGATATCTTGCAGGCTGGGGATACTCCATGGCAGCATCTGCTGCGCCCGCCTACGTGGTCGAGATGAGTCACCCTGCATACCGTGACGTCCTGACCGGTCTCTACAACTGCCAATACTTCGTCGGTGCCATCGCCGCGGCGGGAGCCTGTCGAGGCTGCCTCATCTACCCCGACTCCCGAGCATGGCGCATCCCCATCTGGTGCCAGCTCATCTCGTCGAGCTTTGTCGTGCTGTTTGTGTGGCTCCTCCCCGAATCGCCTCGATGGCTCTACAGCCATGGACACCGTGAACAAGCGTGGAACGTCATCACCAAGTACCACGGCGAGGGCTCGCGAGATAACGCCTACGTGACGTTGCAGATCCGCGAGTACGAGGAGGCAATCAACACTGAAGGCTCGGACAAGCGCTCTTGGGACTTCCGGGAGCTCGTCGACACCAAGGCCGCTAGATGGCGTCTGATTTGCGTCGGTATTGCCTCTTTTATGAGCCAGTGGGCGCAGGGAGGTGTCACCACTTACTATATGGGTGGACTGCTGAAGAGCGCCGGTGTCACTGATACGACCAAAGTCCTGGACGTCAATCTCGGCTTCACTGTTCTCTCTGCTGGAGGAGCCTACCTCGGTGGGTTCTTCACACAGAGACTGCGACGACGGCCGATGCTGCTCGGTGTTTCTGTTCTTTGTTGCGTAAGTCAAGTCCCACCACTTCCGGTTAATTGCATCTTCCATCTCCTACTCTCGCTAACCCGCTCCCAGCTCTGCTTCGCCGGATTGTCAGCCACAACAGGCGTGTACTCAAGCACGGAACAAAAGCCCGCCGCCACCGCCTCAATCGTAATCATCTTCCTCATTGGATTCTTCTACAGCTTTGGATGGACACCACTGCAGGCCATGTATTCCGTCGAGTGTCTGGCTTACGAAACCCGCGCCAAGGGCATGGCCATCTACTCGGTTTTCACCAACATCGCCCTGCTGGTCAACCAGTTTGGAATCGGCAACGCCATGGAGGTCATCGATTGGCATACGTACATTATCCTGGCGGGATGGAATTTGATCCAGGCATCGTTCATCTACTTCTTCGCGGTTGAGACATGCCAGCGCACGCTCGAGGAGCTCACGGAGATCTTTGCAGCGCCAAACCCGAGGAAGAAGAGTACTGAAGCGCGCAAGGTGTTGCTTTCTGAGGAGACTGATGAGGTGCTGCAGGTTAAGGAGGCTTGAGTCATAGTCTATCTTCATTCACTGGTTGTAGTTGGGGTCTTCTGATCTTGATTGCTATTCATTCTTCGCACCGGATGCTTTTCTTTCTTCTTTTCTGGATAGTCTATTACTGTAATTGCCTAGCAATTATACACCTTTCAAGATATATTTCCATTAGCAACCGGCAAATGGCTTCGTCTTACTGGGCAATACCTAGCATATCCTTCTTACTCAGTCCGTAGCATTATCCAATTAGACTCCTGTGATACTGCCTCAAAGTATTACCAGAATCAGTCCCGGGTCCTAGTAACGCAGTAGAGTACGTTGTCTTGATAGACCTAGTCCTGGGGAAAGTGGGGATAGTCTTTACAGAGTTTGATCTTTGTCCAATGTACCTTGATTATTTGCTAAATAACAGACATGATAGCTCACTTTATCAGTTGAAGCAATTCCGCCGGCTTGGCTATATAGATCTGGAAACTCTCTCCAGGTGGTAGTATATTCGACTTTAGTATATTCGGTATATGCTTGGTAGTAATGAAGATGTAAACGTGATCCTTCAAGGTTAGCTGCTCACAAATAAACAGTCAAACAGTGATAGTGCATCAAGAAGTGATCAGAGTAGCAACTGTCAAAGCAGTGACTATCATGATCCTGATTTACGACCTGATCATAAAATGATATGTTACTATTTCCTGACGCCAGTAGGAGAAAGACCCTCCGTGTCCAGTATCAATAAAGTGAAGAAATCGGACTATACTTTAGGATTCAACATGTATATTTTTTAGAGGTGACATGCCTCATACCATACGTAGGTTGATCTGTAAAGATTTCTTACAAAGCAACGAAGAATTAAAGATCAACGCCAATAGAAAAGCAACAGACACAAAAACATTTTTTTTTGGCCGGAATATAATCTTTTCCATCCCATCGAGGCCTCTCAACGACGGAAAATCAACGCGACCGCTCCACTGACGCCCATCGGCACCGCCAGGGCCCACGACATAGTCGTCCACCCGGCATAATCCCGAATATATCCCCCAAGGAAAGGTCCAACCAGTGATCCAGAAGCATATGAGCCATTGCACAGTCCGCACGCCAGTGCTATCATGGTCTTTCCCCGGAAAAGCTCGGGGTTAGCGATTGGTGCGTCAAGCGTGAGACGGGTCACCTCGACTATAACCGGAGTCTGGACAAGACCAACGCAAAAGCCAATGAGTGCCAACAATGCGCAGAGAAGGATCTTATGACTGAGGGTATTCTCCGTGACAAATCGCAAGCTGCACATCAATGGTACCATCGCAAAGAGGCCCCCGGATATTAAGTAGTAACGGGTCTTGGGCCACCGGTCCAGAACATACCCGATGACGGGATCGATTACATGCGGCACCATTAGGGGGATGAAAATGAGGCCTTGGGCCGTTTGCTTCCAAGCAAAGGTGTCACGAACAAATAGTGGCAGCACACTATTGAATGCTGTCAGGACCACCGAGACAAGGAAGTAGATCGCTAATGCTAGAAACATCCGTGGAGACCGGAGCAGGCTAAGCACGGCTGTTCCATGCTTCGGGGGTTGACAGGGATCCGGTGGCGAACAATCCATGGCGGACTGGTCCGGTGCTTTATTGTCTCGTGTGTGAGCACCGGCCCCTTCCACCCCAGCTGCCGTGGCAGTGGCGTTTCCTTCGTCGGGTGCTTCGGATTTCTCAGTCCCCATCTGCACGTGTTCCACGTTGAGAGGTTCTGATGTCGCCTTTTTCGGCACATCCTCGGCGACCATCACCCGGAGGATCGCATCTAGCCCAAGGACGCCAAATGCTAATCCGAACGGGGCGTAATACCCGCCGTGCTCATAGAGAACGCCACCCAAGAGCGGTCCAGCCGTGTTCCCCACCACCGTAGACATGGCGGCGTATCCCAATGCCTGTCCCAGTGCGTCTTCCTCAAATCGATCCACCAGCAGCGCGAGCCCCACGGTCCAGACCATCGCCCCGGCACCGCCCTGGAGTAAGCGTCCCACGATCCACAGAGCCAGGTGCGTGCCGATACAGAGGAGCGCCGTGGCGGCCATCAGTACCGCAAGCCCTATCAGGAAAGGCAACCGGCGTGACTGAGCGCGGTCTGCAAAATATCCGCATATGGCTACATTGTGACCGCGTCAAGGGCTTTCGTTCCAGCGAGGAGGGTTAAAACTCACGAGCCACCATAGTCATTGCTGCTCCGTGTAGCGCGAGAAGAATCGACGTCCACCGTTGCTCTGAGAAGAATAGCGATCAGTACTACTTCGGACACAAGCATCGATCGACGGACACACTCACCGTCTCCCTGAGATAGATTGACTCTCTCCCGGAGTGCTGTCGGAACAATGGGCACAATCTGGAAGTATCAGCCTCCCGCCAGGGTCTATGGATGTCTTCATCATGAACCGCCTTACCAACCCGTAGAGTAATATGTCCTAAATTCAACCATCATTAGCGGAAATCTCTTACTTGTGTCTTGGATGGATACTCAAGGTAGTCATACCGTCATTTCAGCAAAACAGACCACACATATAACGAAGTTTCTCGAGGATCGCCATCCGCACGGTATTTTCTTCCCACTACTAGGGTCTTGCGCAACGGTTTTCATAGTCGATTCGTCTGCGCGCGTTTGCATAACAGACAGTTCGAGGATGTGTTTGAAGTCAAAAATGGATCATGGGGGGCTATATATCCCAAGAATAATTTTGTCTTAACCTGCACGCAAGGGCCATTGCCAGAGATACTAATCAAGGGATGCCAACAATCATCCTTCATAGTGTCCAGCATGCCCTCCGACAACCTTCATAACCCCTTCCCTCCCATACCGATGACTCAGACCTCAATATGCTCAAGGTTGCTAGTTCATGCCAGTTGCTACCTTCATTGGAAAGGCTCATAAAATAATGAGTGGTCAAAGCTGACGCCATATATTCATCATCTACATAAGATCAGCTTTTCTTCACCTTCGGCTTCTGGGATGAAAAGGTTCATCGTAGGGCTCATTAAAGTAATAGTACTCATTTAGATACCACTCAGAATCCATCTATGAGCATATACTCCCCTCCATCTGATTCATGTAGAGGGTCAGTTGCCTCAGGTAAGAATCACGCTCATAACTACTATTATGCACGGTAGTCTAGTCGTGATGCAGCTGCTGAGTCAACTATACCATACCACCAACTAATTATACATCGAGCCAAGTTGGAATGTAGATATCATGGACTCCACAGTAGCCGGACCCACTGAAAGGCACTAGTTAAGGAGGATAAAAATGATATTATTGATGTTTTGAAGACAAAGATGATGACGTTAAAAGTGCAGCTGTATGAGTGACCCAATAGGTGCAGTCAGGTGACCTGTTTAACGTGGTATCTTTATACTAGATCCCACTCGCTTATTATGTCCGGAATTGCAATCTGAACATGATCAAAAAAAAAGTGGCTTGAAGTAATCAATATACGCCAGACGTAAAAAGACTAGAAAAAAGGTTGATTTGGATTGAGGGGTCAGGACGGAAGTAGCATGGTAGTAGTCACGAATGGACCTACCCGTGTTGATCGTGCGGCATCAACGCCCCGCTAATCCCTCTTCTACTTCTTTTCCCCATTACCGTCAGCACCGCGATCGGTCCAGTACGAGAACACATCACTCACAATGGCTGCAAAGTTGATTGATAAAAGGTTTCACAATGTCCCCGGTATGCGTCTCTGAATGGAATACATGGCTTGAACAGCATCCCTCGCCGAGGTAGAGACCAATGATGTTGACATGGACGCAGGCAAACTCCGCGTGGCAGAGCTGCTCTTCGACGTTCCAGTCAACTACAGTAAGCCTAATGAAGGCACTCTCAGACTGTTTGCCCGGAGTGTGCATCGTCTGGTGACGCCGGTCGAATCCTCCAAGGAAGAAAAACAACTTCCATGGCTGGTCTATCTGCAGGGAGGCCCAGGGATGGGCTGCAGGCCCCCGCAGGAGTATGGCTGGGTCGGAACAGTCCTCGATAAGGGGTACCAAGTAAGTGTTTTCCGGTTATGGAACCTAGTACTGTACACATGGCAGGAAGGAGTCAGTCACTAAATCCTTCACACAGGTCTTGTTTTTGGACCAGCGTGGCACGGGTCTCAGCTCCACCATCACTGCCGGCACGCTGGCTCTCCAGGGCAGTGCGATCAAGCAGGCAGAGTATCTCAAGAATTTCCGCGCAGACAACATTGTTCGAGACTGCGAAGCCGTCCGCCGCTGCCTCACTACTGATTATCCCGAAGAAAAGCGCAAATGGAGCGTGATCGGCCAGAGTTTTGGCGGTTTCTGCATCGGGAGCTACCTTTCCTTATTGTGAGTAAACTGAAAACCGAAGTATACAAAACCCCCATCCCGTGCACTGACATCTCGAAGTCCGGAAGGATTGGCCGAGGCGTTTATTTGCGGTGGACTTCCCCCGCTGGTGAACGATCCTGATCCTGTTTATGCGAAGACTTATGGTAAGAATTATGAACAAAACAAAGTTTCTACGTCAAGTCTGACACGCAACAGAGAAGGTGGCACAGCGGAATAGAGACTACTACGCTAAATTCCCCGAGGATGTTGCGCGAGTGAAGCGAATCGTTCAATATCTGAAGGAGAACCGGGTTTCCTTGCCGTCGGGGACCCTAACGCCAGAAAGATTCCAGCAGCTGGGTATCAGCTTCGGAATGCATGGTAAGAGCAATATTCCTGGGATTCTCTTGCTACAGACTTGCTGACGGTCTACAGGCGGAATTGACTGCGTTCACGGTAGCGTGACATCGTCCCCATTAAAGTAGATTATTTTCCGGAACTAATCCTTCTGCCAGAGCTCGTCTATCGCGCCTGGAATGACCTGGAGATCTTCGGTTTTCTCACCCACCCTACCCTAACCTCTATTGACAGCTATGGTGGCCAGGACCAGAATGTCATCTACGCCATTCTGCACGAAGCAATCTACTGCCAGGGGTAAGGACCCCTCTGATATTTCAGAGGATCTACATTTATTGACACCGAACAGACGAGCCTCAAACTGGTCCGCCGATAGATATCGCGCAGCCAACTCACAATTCCACCTTAACGCCGATCTTCCTGAGATCTGTTTCACCGGCGAGATGGTGAGTATTCCCGTCTATACACGCATACAAAGTAGTCGAATCAGCGCTGACATGAATACACTGCAGATATACAAAGACATGTTCGACTCATACACCGAATTGAACAACATCAAAGAGGCAGCAGACATCCTTGCAACCACGACCGACTGGCCCGCGCTCTATGACGAAGAGCAGCTAGCAAAGAATGAGGTCCCCGTCTACGCTGCGACCTTTGTAGACGATATGTACGTGCACTTCGACCACTCTTTGAACACCGCTTCGAAGATCAAGGGGACCAAGCAGTTTATCACGAACGTTATGTATCACAATGCTATCCGTGCCAAGCCGGATGAGCTTATCAGGCAGCTCTTTGCGCTGCGGGATGATACTATCGATTAAGCGGTGCCGACAGGCATTGTATCAGGATCTCAGCAAACGTTACTTCTGGATTTCTCTATAGCTCCAAGCCCACGAGTATCAATACGCGCTGTGGCACATACAGGTGTCATCATATCATTAATCTGCAGCTGTCAATATATCTTTATAAGCAAAGGCAGATATCAAAAAGATCTCGATATCCAAACACGAAAAAATAAAGGACGCAAGCAAGCTAAAAGACCTATACGTAGATATACCATTAGTCGAGTCCATGCTGAAAAATAAAAAGAAAGATAAAAAAAAAAAAAAAGAAAAGAAAAGAAAAAAAGAGAGAGAAAGAAAACACTTACTGCACCGCCAATAATAAACAGCCGCTCTTCTTCCCGTTCAACCCACTGGACGATCTTACTTGCGCTCTGCGCAAGAGCGTTTCTATTCGCGTGCGGGCCAGCCACGCAGTAAAACTCGAACACGGGAGTCACCCACGCAAAGGACGTTGAAGATTGAGACACGCAGTGGTGCACTTTGACATGCGTGTACTTCGCATGAATGCTCGCGTGGAGATTGTTGTATGTCGACATGAGTCTATTGTATGTCAGCCAACTGCATATATAGCTAGACAGCTAGCTCCTAGGAAGCGGAGCTACTACTAACCTGCGACGTCGAGAGACGGAGGAGAATTCGGGGTCGTAGGCCGACATGCTGAACTGCACGTTTGCTCGAGATTTGTACAGGAAATGGTGGAGAACCGTCCCCGGGACAATGTCAGTTGTAGCGGGTCGGCCTTTTTCGACAGCCTCTCTTATAATCTTCATGCTGCCGTTGTTTTCCAGTTGCTGGGGGAAACGTTAGCGATTCGGGCCTGGGCAAGATAACGGCCGTAGTTCCTACCTCGACAAAGTTGTTCCTCATGTCTTGTAAATCGAAGAAGCTCTCCTTATTCGTGCTAATCAAGATAATGGCAACAGACTCTTCTTTCGTGGTGGTGTCGTCGGAATTGTCGCCGGCGTGCTCTCGAAGATCGAGGAAACTGACATACATGTAGAGGTAGCCGCTGCTATTGAAACCCGGTAGGCAGACCGGGATCCAGCTCTCGCCTCCGCCTGCCTTTACGGCGTCCGCTTCAAAGATCATGTTGAATAGAAGTTGGAGGTCGCCGGGGTGTAATGAGTGTTTCTTCGGGCGTACAACGCTGACTAGACGGCCACCGGCTACCACTAAACCGTATAGAAGACTGCTGACCTTTGCTTTGAGGAGTGTGCTGTTGATCTTTTGACGGTGGGCTTTTCGGAGTTTCAAGCATTCGAGGGCTGAGAAAAGAGTAGATGGTGAACCTTTGGTGAAACTGTCTGCCAGCGTAGAGAGTAGAGACTCGGTTCCCTGTAAGGGTCGTTTGAGATCTGTAGATGGGCGGACGGAAAACAGGTGAGTCAACGACGGCAAAGTCAAAGTAGACAAAATCTGCATATACAGGGCTTCGAGTTGCAGCTTGAGTTGAGTGTCGCTCTCGAGGATCCGGCTGATAGCTACCAGGTATAGCGGCCCTTTGGTCACAACCACGAACTTAGTGTCCCCAGCAGTGAAACTACTCAGATGATCCTGTGCGTCCTCGTAGAACGAGATGATAGTTTGAATGACACCGACATATGTCGATATTAGTCCACCATCGCCATGCCTGGTCCAGATTGGCTTCCCGGCAGCAGAAAGGATGATATAATGCTTCCGCTTGGCTTGCCATCTCGCAAGAACCAACTCTAGAATCGATCAGCCCATCATCGTTTTAACAAGGCAGTCTGTTACGGAATCTACACACCCTCATTATTACCGTCCTCATCCACGTTACCGACGGACTCGAATTCGCTAGCGAATCCGTCCTCTACATCGTCGGCTTGAAACTCTGGAAATCGGAGCAACCCTGAGTTATCCTGCTGCACAACCGGGTCATCCGACACGATAAAGTCACTAAAGACATGATCGGCCTCTCCCGAATCAGCATGCGGGATGGAGCTTCGGATGCTCGCAGAATCTCCCGTTTCACTCGCTCTTGAGCTGGCTATCTGACTGAGGCTTGCCTTCGCCCTCAGGTTATCCGCTAACCCATGCATGGGATTGTTCTCCTTCGCTCCGCCGTCCGAGCCGATATCCGTGATCGATACAGCGGTCGTAGCCCTCGATTGCAAATTCGGTTGCGTTGCGCCCCGTGGCAGCCGTAGAGACGCGCCTCCTTCATCCAACAAGCCTAAGGTGTTCGGGCGCGGGGGCAGTGGCGGTGGGGATCCTTCGGGGCTTGCGCTGCGGCCTTCACTATTGGAATCAATCGGTTGCGCTTCAACGACTCCTAATCCGCTGTCATTCGGTCCTGTTGAAGCGTCGCTTGGTGTGCCCTGAGCTCCGTGCTCGGCTTTTGAATCCATGGCTCTTGGGCCGCGCGCATTGACAGAATGGTTCCGGTAGTCGTGGTGTCTCGTAAATCAGCAAACCGGTTTCAAGTGGCGCAAAGCATCGTTGGAAGTAAAGTCAATATCTCCAGCAATCGTTGGAGACGCATATCTCGTGGAGAGGGTGGTTGACAGATGGTCGGGTGGGGGAGGTGTGGAGAGAGAATTTACAAAGATCCTCCCGTGTCGGAGCTCCAGATGCGGGCGGTCGGTCGTTTCAACACCTCCTCCGCCTCTTCGTGTCCATTCCGGATTCCAGGCACCGGCACCTCCCTATCTACACCAATGACCAAACCATGACGAGAAATGTTTGGCGCATAGTATTTAGCTTTACGATCGATATATCTCCGTTCACACCATGAGCCTTGAACCCGGCCTTCCGAGGTCAGACTCCCCCGCAAGCTCGGAGAGCTCCTTCACGCGCTCCCGCTTACGGGGTAAAGAAGGTGCGCAATCACTCCCCCTGTCTTGATGCTCTACACTTTTCCAGACTGTGATTTTACCCTGACTGACATATACGTCTTTGCGCAGAACCGCTGAAAAAGGATAAGAATTATCGCCGTTATGCCTCCAACGTTGAACGAGCCCTTTCGTTGTTCGATACCGCCCTGCAAGAGTGGGCGGACTATATTTCGTTCCTGAGTCGACTATTGAAGGTGGGATATCGTCAGCGTTTGAATGCGAGATGGAGTTGAGCTAATTGGACAGTTAATAGGCGTTGCAATCTCATCCGCCAGATATGTCGATTGTCCCTCATAAGGTGCTTGTGTCGAAACGATTGTCGCAATGCCTGAACCCCTCGCTGCCATCGGGCGTCCACCAGAAGGCTCTGGAGGTGTATACGCTCGTTTTCAATTTGATAAAGGTCAAGATCAGCGCTGTTCCTCTGCGATGCGCGTCTGCTGACGTTGAGTCTTGTTCATCTAGCCCGAAGGACTTTCACACGACCTGCCTTTATACTTTCCCGGCATTGCGCCCACCTTAACATTCGCTTCGCTTACTGTCCGTCCTCTGTTTCTGTCCTTAGTGGAGAACCACATTTGTACCGTGGAAGCATGGGCAATTCGTCCGGCCTTGAAGGCGATCCTCCTATCCCTGCTACCAGGGCTCGAGGAAGAAACGAGCGATGATTTCGAACCGACCCTCCGACTGATCAATAAATTCCGCGACATTGCGAGTAAAATGGATACCCAGAAGGTTGGAACCGAAGTCGGCTCACAGGGACAATACTTCTGGCAGTGTCTCTTCCTGGCATCTATCACGAGCCCTAGCAGGCGCTCCGGTGCGCTGGCTTATTTGAATCGATGCCTCCCCAAACTGGGCGTCACAGAAAGGAGACCAAGCAGAGGTGAAGCTAGCGATCCATCTGAAATGTCACAGGACATGCTAGCTGCTGTCGATTCGGTCGTACAGCCAGAGCCAGGCTTACTGATTCGATGTTTCGCGTCGGGCCTGTTGGATGAGCAAGTCCTCGTTCAGCGGAACTTCCTTGACCTATTAGTCACTCACCTGCCATTGAGCTCCCCGATACTGCAGTCTCGGATCGTGAGCGATGACCTCCAGAGGTTGGTCATTGCAGCAATCGGAGTTGTCACCCGACGTGATATGAGCTTGAACCGGCGACTCTGGTCTTGGCTCTTAGGACCTGATGCAGCAACCGACCAGTCTTCCTATGAGGCTCGCAATTCGACATCCGATGCCCCCGATCCATCGGCTGATAGCGGGCACCTATCTCAGTCTGAATATTTCAGCCGGTTTGGCCTGAAAGCCTTGACGAATGGCCTTCTGCAGATGGTCGAGCAGGACTCGACCGTTTCCTCCGAGACAACCAAACCATTCCGCATATCGCTTGCGTTGATGGACCGATGGGAAGTCGGTGGGCATGTTATCCCAAAGGTATTTCTACCAATCATACGGAAGGTGCAAGCATTTGAATATAAGGCATCCAAGCCTCGGTTTGAAGAGGTCTTCCGCAGCGCGAGCGCCTTTTTTGACGGTGTCGAGAGCTCCGTGATATTCTCCGAGCTCATTCGCTTGGTAGATTGGAAAACCGAGGATTTGAGCCACAATGTGGAGTCGGTCACGAACGACTTGACTCTTGCACATTTCATACTCACCAACTTCAACGTGCGAGAAGAGGAGATGCTTACTCGACATGTTCCCCTGCTCGCACTCACCGTCTTGACGAAAATGGGCGAACTGCCCATTGGAGACCATTCTACACTGACCCGAGACCAAGGTTCGCAGGTAGCGAACAAGCTGTCGAAGATAATGCATTCACTTACTGGGCTGCTTACTGAGAGAGCTTTCAGCAGAAGGTCGAATTCGCAGGCAGCCAACACCTCTCCAGACCCCGGGAACGCCGAGGTGTTACAAAAGATCCATGATTTCTATACCCAGAGCAAAAATCGTCTGGACCTGCCCCAGCCACCGTTTCCCCCTAGACAGCTGGCAGAAATGATAATCAAGAAAGCGCATGAATTGGCCATATCAGCTCTGCAAACTACAGCCAATGATACGCCAACGCATGAGAGAGTAAATCTCTTCATGGTATTGCTCAAGAAGCTGCCCAAATCGCGTGTTTTGCGTGACAGGCGCTTTTACTCGGCCATCTGTGAACGAGTTAATGCTCACCAAGTTGAGCTTTCTACTGCCTCGTTTTCTGTCGTGTCCTCAATCTCGTCCGCCTTGACAAAATTGTATTTTATACACAAAGTCGGACTCTATATCAGCTATGAGGATGTATCTGATCTGATCCCAATTTTGGTGAAACAGCTTTGGACATTCCTTTCACCCTTGAGTCCAAAATTCCATGTCGAGGCCGTTCGTTGCTTGTGGAACTTGCATTCGGCCTCTTGGCGGGACCATCTTGTTGAGGCATCGATCACATCCCTTATGATTGACTCCTCGTCCCCTGGGTCTCGCCAGCTATCGTCAGAAGAACAAGTCGGGAGGTATTTTGTCTTGTGGAATCATAGCCACCACGGAACGTATGAACTTCCACCGAAACACGTCCATGATGCGGCTAAGTCGCAATACTCCTATCATGCTTCCATGCTCGAGCGTCCTCTGTTTATCGTCCTAGACCTGCTATACGAGGAGTCAAATGAGACGTCACAGATAGCCCATCGCTGGGTTCATGACCTGTCATCCATTCACAAGTAAGTTGACCTCTTCCCGTCAAAATCCCACCAGTCATGATTGCTTACCCTTTTGCTAGAGTGTTTCGCATAGTAGTTTCGCGGCTCGAAAGCTTATTTTTGCGGGCTGACCAAACTTCAACTGGTGATGAAGCCCCGACTATATGTGGCGATGATTACAAGGAATGCACCTACTTGCTAGAAACAATATACAATGTTGTGTCTGCACTGTCACATAATGGCTGGGTGGCTCTCATGACAGAAACACTGTCTCCAGTCGATAGGCACCACGAGACTTCCACTTCGGAGGGTGAGTTCATTTCCTCTTCCTGTCCCCTGGGCTCTTACGCTTACGAAACCTTGCAGATAATTCTCAGATCCCAACCATCCATTCCGTTATTTTCCAGGCATCGTTGCGGGTAGTAAGCGGACAGACCACAGCTACGGCCAAAGATGGCATGGAGGAGGTTAAGCTTTATCAGATCTCGCTGCTTGTCATGCGCCAGCTACTTCTGGGCCCGGGGGCCGAAGAGGTTGTGGACTCTGGAATAGACGCATTGCTTGTTGATCGTCTGACAGCTGCCCTTGATGAGAAGGGGAGTATCCCCATCCAAGGGGCACTGATAGATACCCTTCTTGCAGCACTCAAGGTCCGGTTCGCTCAAGCTTATTTGCCTCCCCCACCTCCAAGACCTAAACACCATCGAGCCAGCTCTCGTGAACGGCTAACAAGCCCATCGATACTCTCTTTTACCAGTGACAAGGCAGAAAAGGCTCCGGCACCACCAACCTTGCCCCAGCCACCGAACAATCTCCTAGATTGTCTTCTCAAAGGCATCAGCTCACCCAACTCGCGGGAGATTGTAGAGAAATGGACGGTGTTGCTGTGCGAAGTTCTTCCTCTATATTCTGGATCCCTCTTCCAGATTTTGTTGATGCTGGTGGAGTGTTTCTGTAGGGAGATACGGCTTTCCTACACGAACCTCCAGCTTCTGTTCAAGCAGACAGAGAGCTGGCCTGAGGATCGGTCAGAGCATGCCACTATCGCACTTCTCACTGGTCTTGAGAATTGCATCGCGAGTGCCCACGAACGTCTCATTGTGGAGGAGTCACACACGCCTGCTGCTAAGAGTCCGGACCAGACTCAAGGCTTTTTTGGAAACATGGTTTCGGGTGTATTCAACTCTGATGCCGGTCAACCGCGCTCAGCAGCAGCCAACAACAGACTCACTGTCCTGCTCTGTTTCCAGGATGCCGTGCGGCTGTGCTTTTCTATATGGTCCTGGGGCGCGGGCGAGAAAAGCAACTTGCCCCAAGATGCAGAGTCCTTAGCATCCTTCCAGTATACTTCGTTGCGCATGAGAAACAGGTCGCGCCGAATCCTTGAGCATCTCTTCACGGCAGAAGCACTCGAGTGTCTTGAAACGCTCGTCGAAATGTGGACCAAGTCGGACGCCGAGACTCTGACTCTGATCTTTGGTCTCCTTCACACTTTGGATGGTTCTCGGCCAAAGATCACCATTCCGGCTATCTTCAACGCCATTTATACCAGGACGAACCCAGCAGCGCTCGATGCGAATCGCAAATCCACGCTGACCTCGAGTCTCACCGAGGGTGAATTGGCCGGATTCCTTGTGACCTATGCGAGGTCACTTGATGATGATGTGCTCGATGAAATTTGGGCGGACTGCACAACTTTCTTGCGTGATGTGTTGAGCAACCCCTTCCCGCATCGGCAGATACTTCCTCGCTTGGTCGAATTCGCCGCAATCTTGGGGGCAAAGATGGAGAACACGAACTTCGGCGAAGACCGGCGAATGCGAAAGGAATTAGGAGTATGTTTTGTTGTCTCTCTAGTACATGACCCTATACTGACGGTTTCTAGGATGTGCTACTACGATTGCTCGCGGCCATCTTTACTAGCAAGCCCATGGGACTGTCGCAGGAGTCGAACCTTCTGACCCGGGCATCTCAAGACTTAGACCAAACATTGGCAACGCACATTGGTCCCGATGACATCCTCAGCATTCTCGCTACCTCCATGCCTGCATTTACAACCACATTAGGCGACTCCGATCGGATCAACACAGCCGTGACTGGGATTTCAACCAACGTTATCGGGCCGCTCCTGCGATCTCGGCTTTTCCCGAACAATCTCAACCGCAACTTCGTGACGCTTCTCCAACACATCGTGAGGGCCCAAGGCACCGCGAAAGTATGGAAGAAGGACATAGCCGAGGCCTTCAACGACCCTCGTTTCTTCAACTCGCACGTTGAGTTGGTGAAAGACGGCTGGATGAATCTCTTGCGGCAATGGGTTCTGGCTGATAAGGAGCGATTGACCGAGCTTCTGGGTCGTCTTCCGCCGCCAAGCACGGCAGGAATCATGTTTGGCGTCGGGGCCTCTGCCGCACGCCTGGACGCTGACCGAAAAGCGCAATTGAACCTTCGCAGGATCGCGCTCCTCATTCTCTCATCGAATGAAGAT
Organism: Aspergillus taichungensis; assembly: GCA_002850765.1. Lineage (NCBI taxonomy): Eukaryota > Fungi > Ascomycota > Eurotiomycetes > Eurotiales > Aspergillaceae > Aspergillus > Aspergillus taichungensis. The sequence goes on along the minus strand of KZ559533.1, from coordinate 154,567 downwards.
TACTTCATGGGCGAGCTCCCGGGTCTTCTCCAGAAGCTGGAAGACCTTCTCGGGGCGACGAGTTCGTCATCACCGTCGTCCACGACGAGGGCCGAGGTATTCATGGTTCTTAGAGCACTGGGTCTGAAAAGCTCAGCCACCGCACTGGGACCGTTCTGGCCGTTGATCAACACGGAACTCCAGGAGGCAATCTCCGCCATACCACTTGGGGCTCAGCAGGAGGTCTACAATCCATACTCATTGCTCCAGGCCTGCAAGCTCTTGGATACATTGCTTGTCCTTACTCCGGACGACTTCCAGTTGGTCGAATGGCTATTCGTCACGGATACCGTCGACGCTGTCTACCCTCCCGAGCACTGGGACTCGATGGCACTTGTGGATGAAGTGTCGCAGAACCTGGGGACACGACCGTCGCCATCGCCCGACACACCCGCCGAGGCGACAACCGAAGAAGACCGGAACGTGAAGAAACCAGCGCTCGCAGCCGATTGGATCCGTGACGTCGCCAAAGACGAAATCATTGAACGCGTCTTGCGGCCGTTCTTCAACCAGCTTAGTATTCGCGCGTATGAGAGCACTTACAGCATGGGCCGGCCCAGCCTGGAGACCTGTCTTGATGATTTGTTGGCGGATTTGTTCAACGAGAGCACTATGGCTCACTAGGGGGACTAGCTGTTCTTGTTACTGCTTTGGTCAATGATTGTACTATAGGTTGTTGGACCTTTGGTAGCTCGCTGGGCATGACTCCACATATGTATCGTTTCGCGTTGTAGTTGGTTTTTACAAGCGATCAGTTATGATAGTCTTCATTAGCTTCAATCGATTATTTCAAATGTGGCAGCAAAATAACAGTAAAGCCTAAAGCATCGACACAGGCACCAACCTCAGGCAGGCACAATATTGTATAGTCGGATTGACGACCCCTGATTGGCCACGGCGGTCGTCCCGAACGGGCAGTCCCAACGTCACGGGCCTCAGGCTCCGTCATCCGCAGCTCTCCCCACATCCCTACCTTTTCGCCTCCTCCGCACGTTATCGACGGTAAGAACACTACTTCATTCTATATACAATCTCTTTTGCTCCTCATATAATGAGCGCCACTGATTTTCTCTTTAGATTCGTGGATCATACATAACGATGAATGCCTCGCGGGTGATGATGCTTCCTGGCGTACGCGCTGCCGCGTCTCGGCGTGTGTTGTCCTCCTCCCCAATGCGGAGGAGCTTCTCTGCCTCGATGCCGGCTCGGGATGTAGTGGGCTCTGCACTTCCTGCTAAGAAGCCTGTAGGCGCGTTTCGTGGGGGGTAGGTTGCGCGTGTTTGACTGTATCAGTCTCTTTGGTTGTTCTAACTGACTGGTGGTTTTTTCTTGGCATAGGTTGTTTGGTTTCCTGGCTGGGACTGTTGCTGCGGGTGCAGTGGTCTATAACTATATTTTGGGGGAGTATCGAGTGTCGAACGAGATGCTGACGGAGGATATTGATGTATGTGACGATTTCGTTCTTCGGTTTTGTTCTTCTCTCTCCCCCCCCCCGCCCCACCATCCCCCCGGTTCTCTTTCTCCCCTTCTCCGTTCTCTGTGCATGCCTTTGTATAGTGTTACTTCTACTTGCTTTCTCTGGGTCTCTCAGTTCGCGTCGACAGTCCCCATTTTATTGCGCTGAGAATTCCTGCGGCGCCAGTCTTGCGTGTGGTCTAACGCTAATACAATGCAGGCTCTCCAATCAGCGACCCAGAAGCTGCAGACATATATCGGTGAACTGGAATCGAGGGTGGACCAGCTTCAGAAGAAGAAATGAAATCCCGAAAGCTATTGAATTGCGAAACATCATCTCCTTATTCATCTCATGGCGTTCGGTTGCTGTTTTGGGATTTTGCATGTCCTCTACTTGCCATTCGTGGTAGGGGCGATATTTTGTAAAAAGTGATATGGACACGTTACTTGGGTTCTATTGTACAGATCGTCCTATCAAACAGATTGTCTTTTTCTCTCAGGGTTCATTCGAGTAGGGCGTATTATCAATCTTCGTAGTTATGATGGCCCTGCGTCATCTGGTGCAAACAGGACAAACATGGACTCGGCGATCCATCCAAATCCATCCGATAACCCAAGACCCTCCACCACTGCAAGCTTCAACTTCGAATTGCCATTTCAGGCGAAAACCATGTATTCCATCGAAATTCTCCCAAATTCTTCCACACACGCAACTCCCGGCTGGACCTATGTTCCAGACAGGAGAGACAGGGGCTTCGACCCGGCCAAGGCTGCCATCACGCCCGCCGTAGGCAGGAAGCGAGGAATTCGCGATCCAGGACGCGCCGACCTCTCCTCGCGACAGAACAACGCCATCGTACGCCATCTGGCTGAGCTGGATCGGGAAAATCACAAGGATGTCAGCATTCCGATTCCAGTGAAGCAGCAGAAGGATTCCGGCGGTCGAGGTCAGTCATTCATCAGCCCTCGACTTTTCATTTCTCTAGACACAGCTGACATCCATATCAAACGCAGGAACAAGAGGCAAAGTAACATCTAACGTGCGCCGAATCCTCCAATCTCAAAAAACCTTCCGAAATCACCTCGACGACGAAGAAGCCGCTCAGGCTCAGGCCGCGCAAACCGCCACCCAGCGTCCCGCCCCAGCGCAACTATCCCGACTCGCAAAACCCCCTTCCTCCAGACGAAGTTCCACGCCCGCCGCAGCATCAAAGCCCGAGCCAGCCTCATCTCGCCAAAAGAAACACACCCCCTCTGTAACACCCAGCGCAGCCGCTCCAGCAGCCTCCACAACAACCTCCACGGACGGCGACGGCGACGGCGACAAACCAGATGCCGACGCCAGCCCCAACCCCACAAAACTCATAACATCCGAACACGACAACGACCCCCTCCTCCGCTCCTACATCCCGTCAGCCCCCTCAGACCGCATCATGCAAGCCCTCCTCTCTGAACCGCCACTATCCTACCACGCCGCGCGCGCCGGCCCACCCCTGACGAATAAATCGCCACGCCGCTTCTGCTGCATGTGCGGATACTGGGGCAAGATCAGGTGCAAGAACTGCCATCAGCGGACTTGTGGGCTGGAATGCTACAAGGTCCATGAGGATTCAAGATGTGGGGCGTTCTTCTAGTGACTTGTGCTGCACTAGCGATTGTTGAAGTGCTCGCTGGATAGGGCGGGTTTCTCTAACGCGAGCGATTGTATTTTTATGGGAGTCTACATACATATACGTGGGTTCGGGGGATACCTCCTACACCCGCACCATTCTTCCTCGGAACGCTACGACGTGAATTTCGCCTGCGCAACGAGCAGACGGCTACTTCAGCGCCTTATCAGCAACGCCTATGCCGGTCTTTCTGTTGCTGGAAGCAAGCAACAGCCCATGAAGAACACTGCCGTCGAGGAATACCCGGTGCTCTGACGGTGTCGGGTCTCCGTGGCTATCAACTCCCGCGTCTCTGGCATGAATGTCGGGGACTGGCCCAGGTCGATAGAATCCCTGCGGTTATATATCTGCGCCCGTACCTGGAAGTTCCCAACACAAGGAAATAACGGGGAGTTCTTGCTCATCCATTCCGTGATTAGAGTAACATGTACGAGTTCGCTTGAGTTCAGTTCGCTCTACGGGACCAGGCCAGAACATGCAGCTATTATTATAATGATACCAATGAATAATATACTCTAATACCGGATCATCAATACATACAACCCGTACAAAAAGTCTTAATGGCTATGCATGCATATACTATAAAACAACCCCCCTCAACAAAGCGTCCAATCAACAATCAACCAACAATCAACATTTCATATTAACACCAGCGCGTAATTCCTCCTCCCGAATCTCAAACATCACCTGCACACCCACAAAGAGAGCCCCACAAGCAGCAGCAAGGTAAGCAAGACCCGAATAAGACCCCAGCATACCAGCCAGCAAGCCCTTCAGGCCATCAATGCCCAGGGCAAAGCCAACCAAGTTCGCAATCATCATCATGAGGATGTTTCCGACGGCGCCGACGCCGCAGAGGACGCGGTAGGCTGTCGGACGGGAGCGCCAGCGGCGGGCAGGGAAGAGGAGGGTGGCGATGGCTTCGGGGAGGATGAAGAGGGTGATGAGCCAGCCCCACATGAGCAGACGGAGGTTGATGTCGTGCCAGAGGGCGACGAAGGTGAAGACGACGAGGAAGTTGAAGATCTGGCGGGCTGTTGAGGCGAGGGGGGAGGGGGGTTTTGCGGAGTCACCACCGCCGCTTGGTCGTCTTCCGCCGCCGAGCGGGATGTAGATGTAGCGGATGATCCAGCGGTTGAAGGAGCGGTGCCAGGCGCGCCAGAAAGCGAAGCCGGAGTAGTTGTTTGAGACGCAGCGGACCATGTTCTCGGGAGGGTCGACGCCGTCGACGAGGGCCCAGAGGCGGAAGAAGCGCCATGGGATGAGCAGCTTGAGCCAGATGATGTGCAGGTTGAAGAAGCCGAGCATGCTCAGTTGGCCTGGGGTGTAGGAGGACCAGTTGGGGGAGGCTTTGGAGATGGCTTGGACGTAGATGAAGTGGAGGATCATCTCCATGGAGAGCATGGTTAGCAGGACGCGGGTGCCGTAGAGGATGATGCGGGATTTGGTGAGGGATGGCGGGGCGTGTCTCTGCTGCGAGATGTAGTCGTTGAAGGTGAGGATTGGCCCGATCAGGTATAGAGGAGCGTATAGGGTGTAGGCGAGGTAGTGGCGGGCGTTGAAGGCGGACGGTTCTGCGGGGATGCTGATCCGGTCGCGTTCGGACAACGCGGCTGGATCGAGTTGTTTCTTCTTATGTTTGTTAGATCGAGTGACGTCGGATGTTGCAAGGGAGAGACTTACTTCGATGGGGCTGGCTGACGGGTAGTCAAAGCTCCAGTAGTAGTCCATATTGAAGCTGATCAATCGCAGGACCGTGATGTTGAAGAGAATTTCCCATCGAGGCAGCAAGCCACCAAAGCTGTCGAGATATCGACCCCACAGGACCAAGGCTGCCTCCTGCCCCTCTGGACCGGCTGGAGAAACGAACAGAGCTGCGACGCGCTCGAAAGGATACCCCTGGCAGAGCTCGTTGGCGAACAGCGTCGCAATGTTGAACACCCATGTCGCGGCGGGAATATATCTCTTCGGGAGGGTTTTGGCGATCTTGTAGTTGGTATACAGGATCCCTAGGACTTTCAGGGCGGAGATACCGTGCAGCGCAAACAGGAAGACAGGCGCAAAGTAGAGGTCAAAGGTCACCCGCTGACGGAGTCGAACGTCTCCTCTAATGGCGGTGGAGCTCTCTTTGGGACTGTCCGTGTCGAAAGGTCTGGTATAAAGTTCGTACACGCGTCGAAGCACCGGGTGAGCCACCAGGAGGATCAGGAGGTAGGGAACGTTATCGCGGAAGCCTGAGTACTGCGCATCGGAGTTGTCCTAGAAACACATCATGAAATTAGTCAAGCACCAGCACAGCTATAGGGTCTCGACTCACCACTTGACGGCCAAATATCCAGCCAGGAGACAGCAAACCGGCGTAAGTCGCATAGGTAGGATGACTTTCTAAGACGTTATTTAGTCTCCGCCCATCCCCTGCCGACTGGGGAGCCTACCTTGAGAGACCTCAATTACCGATTTGAACATCCATGGTACGGCAAAGAGGAAGACCACGTAGTAAACATAAAACTCGAGCGTCCCCCATTTCGAGGGAGCCGCATTGTTGGCTACGCTGTTTGCGCGGGCATGTTTGGCCGGGCGAGAATCCGCGGCGGCCTTGAGAGGGGTGTTTGCAGAGGCTGTGAAACGAGTGTCGAGGGTATCAAGGGAGTACAACTGGCGGAACCATGCCAGTATTGAGAAGGTCATCTTAGCACTTCATCGCGTAGCCAGCCCCTCGAGAGATAATGAATGCGGAGCAAGACCGGCGGTGGTGAGAGATGGACAGGTGGGTTCGTGAGATTGTGGAGAGAGAAATCCATTGGTTCAGGGGAAACGACAGTGGAGGTCCGTCATTGGTTTACCTCGGACTGGGGCTGACGGGGGATTAAAATAGATTCAAGTGTCTGCTGGGACTTTCTCCTGCTGAAGACGATGATATCTGACCATTCCATGATCTGATACTTTTATCCAAACAATCTGTTGAAACCTGAAATTCAAGGTCGATAGATGCCATCAACCTCAGGCACTTACCGGCTCAGCCAGTTGATAGCTGAGTCAGCTCAAATATCCCCAATACGGAAGTCTTGGCGTCCATTACCCGATTGGGACAGAATCTGTATCGGGAAGGATAGCCTGGTTGACTAACCAGCATGACTTCATTATCAACACCATCTTGTCCATCGCATTTCTTCCCAGATACTGTATAGCATCCCTTGCCAGAGTCTGTGTAGAGCAAAAGTTTAGGGCAGTATTGACGAACGTACCATCATCAAATATGTCATCTCAGCGGGTATGGTCCGGTCCCTCTAGTTCGCGTTCATTCGCCTGCATTTGTTATAGTTCTCCGCCCATCATGGTCAAGTTTCACTAAACATATCCAGATCGCATACAAAGTCCACGGGACGGTGCAAGGTAGGTCAGATCTATTTGATACACACTAGATGATCTTTCAGCAAAGATCCTCATATTTCTAACATTGTTGTCGAATTCAGGCGTCGGGTTCCGGTAAGAGCTTCTTCCAATCCGTCTACCCACTGTCACAGATGATGAAACTAATCAATACAGCGACTTTACACAAAAGCGAGCTACACATCATAATCTGAAAGGGTTCGTCAAGAACACCAGCTGCGGGAGAGTACGTAACCCCAATTACTCTATTCCCTTCTCGGGCCACCACTGACTCTCTACCAATCTACAGGTCGAAGGCGAAGCCCAAGGGGACAGCGAATCCCTGCAGAATTGGCTCAAAGACATCCACAAAGGGCCCCGGATGGCCCACGTAGTAAAGGTGGAGAAGAGGGAACTTGATGTGCGGGACGGGGAGAGCCACTTTGGTGTGATGAGGACGTCCGAGTCTGCCTTTGATGCGCCGGCTCAATCAAGCTGATATTGGTAATGATTACTCTTCTAGCCTTGTGTACCTTGCCAAGGATAATTCGATGGAATTCTGTGTAAAAATTTATTTCCTACAATGGTAATATTCGAGATGGGCGTTAAGATTCTCGATGACGCCGGCGGCGCATCTTGCCTTCTCTTCCCAAAGTATCGACGATGCTTTTCATGGATGGTATTATCCTTGTTATGATAGGAATGCTCACCTTTCGGGAGACAACCTACTTTCTATATATAGTATAGATATATGCATGTTATAGAACAAAAGGGAGCCTGAAAATAACAAATCAAAAAAGTGAATTAGAGAAAGAAATAGCAGTATAGGTCCTCCGGTGAGTGAATCGGAAGAACGGCGTCCAAACCTTCGGATGCCCGAAAGGCAAAGCAGAACCCGTGAGAGTTGACTCAGAGCAGCCCGATCTCTCCCGAGGTCACCTGTTCGTTTCCCTTTCCGTAATCCAATATTACCTCATCCTTGGATATTCAACAGGAAAGAATCAAACAAATCCCAGTGGCATTAATTGCTATAGGGCTAATGGGGAGAGCGTTGGAATCGCCGTCACTTGGAGGGTTAAATAGTCGGTCTAGTATTCAAGGCACTCAACGTGGGTCCAGTTGCAATGGTCATAGACTTTGCGGGAATGCCCAGATTATCTTCAGTTCCTAAGGCACCCCACCAGTCAGATCGATCGGCGTTTGCTTGTTGAGGTCATCGAACTATACCCACTCTTACAAAGTCACCGTGGCTGAAGACCGACTGGGTCCGTTCGGGTCCTGTCTACGAGGGAATTTGCTCATACGGGTTCCTGATGACCTGCAAAGAAAAATGAAAAACATGAATTCCGACCTGGTTGTGGTTCCGCTCGTGTTCGTTCCGGATCCGTCCAATGTTGTATTGAGAGGGGACCATATATAAGGAGGTAGTATAAAGACCAGCTGGAAGAGAATGTCACCCATCGATGACTTGACTTGAAAAATCTATATTCTATCTCCATTTTCGATTTCGACGTTCATACCCTTGCTGGTACTTACTCTTGTCCTTCTGTGATTCTCGTTGATAGAGCATCGCATAGCATTGCATCCACCAACCATCATAGCTCATCATGAGTCTATTGATTTCAACTGCGCCCATCCGGGCTACCTCCCTCACAAAACCATGTCTGCCGGTTGCAATTCGGGGGTTCTCCAGTGCCGCAGCGGCTAAGGGCCTACCATATGGAACACTATCGGCAAAAACCTACCAACATCCCGCACGCAACCATCGTCTGCTCTCCTCGACACCCCAGCTCCGGGTGAAGGAGTACTTCCCGGCCCCTGATGCGCCTCGCATCAAAGAAGTCGAGACGGTTTGGGTCCATCCAGTGTAAGCCCTTATTCCATCCATCCCTTTCAACAGCTGCGTGGTGTAGGCCAGTAACTGATAGCACCAGCTACACCGAGGAACAGATGCGGCACGTCACGATCGCTCATCGACAGGCAAAAGACTGGTCGGACTGGGTCGCCCTTGGGACAGTCCGCGTATTGCGCTGGGGCATGGACTTGGTATCGGGGTACAAACATCCCAAACCCGGCCAGGAAGGCGATCCCAAATTCCAAATGACAGAGTCCAAATGGCTCACGCGTTATATCTTCCTGGAGAGTGTGGCCGGCGTGCCTGGCATGGTAGGCGGCATGCTCCGGCATCTGCGAAGTCTGAGGCGGATGAAGCGAGACAACGGATGGTGAGCCCAGCCTAGCCCTAATTCCCCCCGTCATCGTGATAACTAACTCCCACAGGATCGAAACCCTCCTAGAAGAAGCCTTCAACGAGCGCATGCACCTCCTCACATTCATGAAACTCTCCGAGCCAAAATGGACCATGCGTCTGCTCGTCCTCGGCGCGCAAGGCGTCTTCTTCAACGGCTTCTTCCTCTCCTACCTGATGTCCCCACGCACCTGCCACCGTTTCGTCGGATACCTCGAGGAGGAGGCCGTCATCACATACACGCGATCCATCGAGGAGCTCGAGGCGGGAAGGCTCCCCCACTGGGAGAACGAGCAAGCGCCCGAGATCGCCATCCAATACTGGAAGATGCCCGAGGGACAGCGGACGATCAAGGATCTGCTTTACTATGTCCGCGCGGATGAGGCCAAGCACCGCGAGGTGAACCATACTCTGGGCAATTTGCAGCAGGTGGATCCTAATCCTTATACGGCTCGGTATAAGGATCCGTCCAAGCCGCATCCGGGTAAGGGTATTGAGAACTTGCGGGCTACCGGGTGGGAGCGAGATGAGGTGATTTAGACGCCTGGATTTTACGCCTGGATTTTTAACCCTTTTCTTTCTTTCTTTTCTTCCTCTCTTGTGTTTATACAATTTTGAAAAATGTGTGGTATGCCCATCCAACTGGATAGGGTGAGCAAGTTTAAATTGCCATATATGGAGTCTGGAGTCTGGGTCCGATGACTTTTGGGTTCGATTTCAGCAATCTCAGTACGAATTGGCTCTATAAACGGAGGCCATCAGTTGTACCAATCAGTCCACTCTCAAAAATAAACCTAACCATGCACAAGAATGAAACAAGATATAACAGACTGTTTGAATTGAATAGTATCGTCGTTGGGAATTAACATCCTCGTCGTTGAGAATTAGCATTCAATCAGTATCCATAATTCAGGGTCTCCATAGTAGGGTCAAGCAAAATTTAAGATAAGCTTTCATTAACTCTCGAGCGGAGATCCTTCTAGCAAAGTCAGTGGGCATCAAAAGTGGAGCGTGGCGACAGTCACGATCCAAGGATGATAGTGAAAGATCAGAACCGAAAAAGTACCTAATAGATCTATAGACCGATAGAAACCAATACCAATTTGTGGACATTCACTCTATCCTATTTTAGTCTGGCCTCAACTTGAAACACCTACTCAATTCAATAGTACATGCTTGGACCCAGTTGACAAATAATGCATCTATAAAATTGACGCTTTCGGCCCGGTTTGCCATCGGGCTTCACATTGGACGAGCCACTGATCGGCACTGCACCCTCGCGAATATCATTGTCTAGACAGTAACCCCAGGTAGCCGAGCATCGAGCCCATTGTCGCATTCAGTTTCTCCATGCAAGAGACAAGAGTGACATGCTGTTCATACCTACAGACAGTTGTCTTCCGCCTCCCGCGACGGCTTGAAACCCGTCAATCGCTTAACCCATCATGACGCCATGGGTCTCGCCACAGGCCACACTTCTCACGGTGGGAGAGTCCATCTGGACGGTGACGCTGGGCTGGGCCCAGCCAGGCGGAAATTCCTTGGAAAAATCGGAGCCGACCTTGAATCTGGGAATCTGGGATTTTTTTCGGCTGTGACGCAATTGGGTTTCGGCGTGGGATAAATAGCGAGTCGGTCTGTATTTACTCGGTTTGATGAAGGTTTCATATAATTAATTTTCTCTGCTGGCTTGAGATTAACATTCAAACTAGATCGTTTCTTCTTTTCTTTCTTCACTCTTTTTTTGAAACAAAAGTTTCGTGTCGGTTTCTCGCCGATTTCCTTATCTCATTTTAATATACATTATATATCAGTGATTGATTTTGAAACAAAAATAACATGGGAGAAAGCGAAGAAACTCTCCGCTACGGTGACAAGGAAAACCAAAGAGGTACGATCAACCAATTCCCAAGTTACGTTCCATACTGACAATGCTCGACAGATCTCAGCTATCGAGAGCGTCTCTCCTCACCACGCACCCACGATGAGCACGACCGCAGAGCGAGCGTCGGCATGCAGCCGCAATACTCTCTCGCCGGGCCCAACCCCTGGCACGCCGGCAACAAATATATCTCCCCAGAGTACGAGTCAATGAACCCCCAGTACGGGGCCAAGTCAGAAGACGATGCTCCAGTGTGGAGTCTCTCTCAACCACTGCCTCGCGTGGTGCGGCCCGGCATGCGCCGGGGAATTCTCCCCGAGGATCGCAAGGAGGATAATACCACCGATCCCAGGGCGGGACAGTCTGAAGGCCGGACGGAGCAGGAGGCTGTGGATGCGCAGGAAGGCCGTACTGACACGGGACCCCAGCGGGACACCACTGCCGAGGACCAGGAGGGCGAATTCCTCAACCTTTGGTGCAAGATTCGGCACTATTTGCGCGAGCCGCTCGCGGAATGGCTGGGGGTATGCTCCCTTTAATTCCCACATCTATAACAAATCGAGAAGAGTTAGCTAACGATGGTGATAGGTCACGGTAGCCGTGAGTCTCGGCCTCGGCGCCTCGTTTTCATGGGTCACTTCGCAAGGCCAAGCCGGATCTTTCGTTTCGCAGTGCGTCGCCTGGGGATTCGGATTCATGCTAGCAATCTACATGACAGGCGGCGTCTCCGGTGGCCACCTCAATCCGGCAATCACCATATCAATGTCCGTGTGGCGAGGCTTCCCGGCCAAGAAATGCGTGACCTATGTCCTGGCACAGCTCGTCGGCGCCATCACCGCCGGCGGCGTCGTCTACGCCATCTATCACGACGCTATTGTGCTGACAGCGATGCAAAACAAGGTCGATCAGAACGCGTCCCCCGCGGCGCAGGCGATGTTCACCCAGCCGAAGAGCTTCGTGACCCCTGCGACTGCGTTTTTCAACGAGTTCTTTGGTAGTGCTCTCTTGATGGGGACGATCCTTGCACTGGGTGACGATACCAATGCGCCGCCTGGGGCGGGCATGCAGGCGTTTATCGTTGGGATCCTTATTACCATTCTTTGCTTGGCGTTTGGGTATAACACTGGAGGGTACGTTAATTCTTTTTCCCATCTTGACTTCTGGATTGATCGATTGATTGCTAACGATAACGGCAGATGCTTCAACGGCGCGCGAGACTTCGGCCCACGATTGGTAGCCGTGATGGCCGGATGGGGCGGCCACCTGTTCCGAGAGTACCACGCCTGGTGGGTCTGGGGGCCCTGGGTCGCCGACATCTTCGGGATGCTGTTCGGAGCCTTCATCTACGACTTGGTGATCTTCACGGGCGGCGAAAGCCCTGTGAACTATCCGCCTCGACGGAGGAAGCGCGGTCTTCTGGTCAAGGAGATCAACCTCAGACGGAAATTAGGGCTTGGTCAAGGGAAAATTGGTGATTTGGAGGATGCGGCGAAAAGACACAGTTCTAATGGTTGAGAAGAGTATGATGTTGTGTATAGATTGTCGTGATAAAAGGGTGGGTGTTCTACGGGAGTTATTGCTTTGTTGGACTTTAGCGCAGCATTTTTGTCAGTTCACGAGTGTTGATATATGATTTATGATCTGTTTTGCATATTAGTCTGTGTATCTAGGTTAGATCACACTATGCGAGAGCTGTATACAGGAGATGTGTACGGAGTATACGGAGTACAGAGCAAGTTAAGGAGTAGTAGGTGGACCTCGGCGCAGGTGCCTAACCTGTTAAGTGGTCATGTGCCCCCTGAACAATACTTTCCAGTTGGCAGTTCAACTCGCTTAGGGAGATCCACTTCCGTACTCCGTAGTATCCGGAGATATCTCTCCAGAAGGATGCTGGACAGATCCTAGAAAATGGTCGATAATCATCCGAGATCATGGGTGATATGATCGATCTCTGATGTCGCGCATAAAAATGATTCCTCTTTCTGTACTTTGGAATGTACAAGATGATAAGCTATAATATATCATATTGATAGAGTGGAATGTCTGAATATCATCTCAACCATAGAGAGGACTGTAATCCACAGCACAGATTATGCCTGTCATAGCGGGACTGTCATCCACTTATGCATGTGTTCTCGGCTGTGGGACGGTGTAATTTTGAGCTGCATACCAGACCAATACACAATACCGACGTTTCAAATTAAGGAATGCAGGCAGGTTCGAGCGTATTCTTTACCGTGTACCAGTAATATGACAGTTTGGTTGTGCCTGACGGGTATGTAAGGAAGAAACATGGATCTCCATCATTCCATCTCCCCCTACTCTGTATACTCTAATCTAGAGCTTCAGATAAGGCTGTACAAGATGATGCAATGTCAATGCAAATCAAATAAATCCAATCTGGGCGTTAAGGGGTTACGGGTCAAGGGTCAATGGCCAAGAAATGTGATGGGTAATTCCTTCCTTCCATCTGTCTTCCTTTTTTTCCATTTTCTTCTATTAATATCTGCATATAATTAAGGCCGTTAGCCTACCTATCGACCCGCTTCTCCCCTTTTAGTGGGAGGGCGCCCCCTTTCATTGTTCGCATTCACGTCTGCCAGCAGATCGATCATCGTCGCTTTTCCCATCTCAGCGTAATTAAAGTGAAATCCCTATTTAGTATTTCTAGTACCCGTTGTCGCCCCAACGATCACGCTTCCCCTCGAATCCACTGTGCGATACAACTTATCTCGCCCAAAATTGGTGTCGCGTCCACCGTGCTTCTGAGATCTGTTCACACCATTCATCCAAGTCTCTCGATTCGCAAACGATAATTATCATCATCATCATCATCGTCCCGAGACCGAAAAGGAATGAGCCACAATGGATGACTTTATCGACTCGGAATCCTCGGCCATCCGCGCCTCGTCGCCCTCCCCGTCCCTCTCCCCAACACCCGCCATCTCCTCATGTCCGTCCCCAGACCGGACCTTCTCCACGGTCTCCTCGCTCTCGACCTCATCCGCCACCTCAGCCGACGCCCGCTCCTCCGTGTCCATCTCGACCAAGAGACGCGGGTACATCCGGCCCCAGGGCGCCGAATTCGCCGACTCGGCGCGCCACCGCGAAAGCGTCATGAGCCTGGGCAGTATCGCCCACCTACAGTACTATTTCGCGCGCACGGGTCTCCTCGACGGCAAGGGCGGCCACGCGCGGGAATACAAGAAGAAGAAGAAGAACCCCGAAGATCGGGCGCGGATGCTGTTGACGCCCAACGCGCGGTTCATCGACGACATCTCTGACAGTGCGACCACCGATGAGGAGATCTCGGATGTGGGGGAAGATGGATTCGACGGCCATGATGAGATGATGCTGCCGCCGACGGTTAGCACGTACAGCATCAAGACTCATTATATTCCGCCCCCGCCGGATCTGATGACGCTACGGAAGGACTTGGTCAATTCGCTCGATAAAGCGAAGCGAAATATTGATGATATTGTCGCGCAGAAGGGACTGCCCCCGGATATGAACCCGCCGCGAATCAGTCTGTCACCCGATGGTGCGCCTAGTGCCGACGAGGAGTCCCCCCCTCCCCGCGAGCCAGCGCAGCCCATCTCGCAGCGCCTGCATGAGATCTACGGTCTGCGGATTTTGGACGTCGTGACGCTCGCGATCCGCGCGGCGAAGATCTACTACACCACTCACGAGCGTCCCGAGCGACTGGCATCCATCCGGAGCGAGCGGGAGATCCGACAAGACCTGTTCAATGTCCTGGAGGTGCTCAAGCGGTGGGCGTCGCGCAACTTTGCAGGCGGGCTCCGCGAGGACGAGCTGTCGTCGATTCGAGGATGGATGTCAAGCGTGCACGACCTTCTAGCCCAGGAGTCGCAGCTCGAGCGGGAAGATGCCAAAGAGCGCGAGGGGTGGACCTGGGCCCGAGGCGACTGGAGTGGGCGTGAGCGAGAGCGCGAGGAAGCTTTCCTCCGCAGCTTGATCGACGACACCGACAACCCTCTACCCGCCTGGACCGCCCCCGAGGACGGACCCCTCCCGACGCCCCTGCTAGAACGGTTCCGCGACGGCCGGGAACTGGTGCGCGCGCACAATCAGGCCATCCGGAAATCCAAACGCCAGTTCTGCGAAATTAAGAGATACCATCAGGACGTTGCGAAGCCGTACCGCTGCACTGAGAATCTCCGCTTTTGGGTCAAAGCCGCCGAGATCCGGTGGGAGACCAAGCTCGACATGGACGTTATGGGCGTCGTCAATGGCGGGGATGACGTCGCCTGGAGAAAATTCGACGCCGCGCTCTTGCGTTGGTGTCATGCGGTGCGCGAGGAGTTGACGCGTGACTGGCAGGAGCCGCAGGGGGGTGCTGCAGATGCGGGTGTTCCTGCTGACAGTATGGCAGTTTGATCTGCATGTCTGTCTCTGCATGACTACCTCTGCATAGTCTATCTCTGCATAAGTACACATCTATCTTTCTATCGGTTTATGTCTGTTGCGTTGCATATCTGTTATTCTGCCCATTTGATACCCCCTTGACCTGATATATTCTTTCCTATACATATCCCTTCATATACATATTTGTCGACGGCTGCACCAAACTAAGGAGAGCATGCCGTCTATCATTGTGTCATGTCATTCTCTCAGACTGGTGTCTGAGGCGAATATTGCATCTAATCCTTTTGATCTATTTTTTTACTGCTTGGGGGTTCGCATTGGTCTCTTGATCTCTTTGTACATACTTCGAGGGTATCACTTGCATTGTTTTATGATATAGCATTGCATTTTTATATTATAGCATTGACTCTATATATTATAGCATTGAGTCTCTACATATCATCATAGCATTGGATTCTTTTGGATATAATCACTTGGTGGGTGGTCCTTTGTATAGAATTGGCATACACATGACGTAGTAATCTCGAACAATGACGTCCACTGCTACACAAAGACAGTTATGCTCACCCTCATCTCTGCTAAGAGATGAAAACAATATAATCCTCTCTTCTTCTCTTTTTCTCTTCTTCTCTTTTTCTCTTTTTCTCTTCTTCTCTTCTTCTCTTCTTCTCTTCTTCTCTTCTTCCTCTTCACTTTCTCCCCACCATAATCCACATCCAAAACAACCCAAGAAACCCCCCAAAATGACCACCCCAAATCCAATCCAAACCCACGGCTTCACCCCCATCCCCACCTCATCCACAACCCTCACAGCCCCCACAACCCGACAGAACATCCCCCCTCCCAAAGCAACCCCCCTAACAGAGACACCCATCCCGACGACCCCGCTCGCGCAACGCGTCCTCTCCTACGCACAAGCGCACCTCCCCACCCCAACCCTCCACCACAGCCTCCGCGTGTACCACTACGGGCTGGCCATGAAGCAGTACCTGTCGTCGCTGGACAACAGCGCGTGCAGCCCGGGCTGGGCGGACTTCTCACACGAGACGTTCTTTCTGGCGTGCTTGCTGCACGATATCGGCACGACAGAGGAGAATATGCGGGGGACGAGGCTGAGTTTTGAGTTTGCGGGGGGGTTGAGGGCTTGGGGGGTGTTGCTTGGGGGGGATGATGGGGATGGGGATGGGGAGGGGGAGGGGGAGAGGGGTGCTAAGAAGGGGGATGGGGTGGCGAGTAAGGAGCAGGCGGAGAGCGTCGTTGAGGCCATTATTCGACATCAGGATTTGGGGGAGGTGGGGATGATTACTGCGCTTGGGGGGGTGTTGCAGTTGGGGACTATTTTTGGTGAGTTTCTATCTATCTATATCTATGTCTATGTCTATGTCTATATCTACATATCATCATGGATATAGATATAGAGATAAGAGATAGTTATATCCCTAACTCTATACTGGCCAAGTCCTAAATGTCTGTCTAGATAACACCGGCAAACACGCCCAGCTCCTCCACAAAGACACCATCAAGGAGGTCATTCAGCGGTATCCCCGGACCGGATGGAGTGCGTGCTTTGCGGGGGTCGTGAAGGAGGAGATTCGGCAGAAGCCGTGGGCTCACAGTACGGCGTTGGGAGAGGATTTCACAGAGAAGGTTCTCGGGAATCCATATGGAGATGAGTAGGATGTAGTATATAGAGTATAGTATATAGTATACTCTATATACTCTGGTGTTGTCAAGGGTATCATTGGTAGGTTTAGGGGCTGAAACTAGTGTGATCGACGCTGCCTAAGTTGACATTAGTATTCGTCAAGGTTTACTACCTGTTGTTTATATTGTTCTCTCTCTATTGTGTTCTTTGTCTTTTCTTTGGCTGCTTAGTGTGATCGTGGTCTATCCATATTGTACCCATCAGCTCAACCTGACTCAATCAAACTGAGTCAGTCTTGCCTCCTCAAATGCCTCTAGAATCACGGCCCTGAACAGGCACAAACGGATCGGGCCGCACTTCCACTCAACGGTCAATAATTCCAATCCTCTCTTTTTATCAAGACATAACAATAATGATAGAGTGATATAGATTGACATAGGTAAATCTCCTGTATGTAGATAATCCGACATACTCCGACATAATCTCCGTACGGAGTACTGTACGGTAAAGAAGGAGATACCGCCTAACCCTGGTTTGGTTTCTCAAACACTTCACTCTGGTCGATCCCTTCCTCATCCCTCTCTCTCTCTCTCTCTTCATCTTTATCCTTCTTCAATCCTTTCTTCTTTCTTCTCCTCTTCTTTACCCTCAAACAGAATCAGAACAGATCCAGACAAAAGAATCAGAACGGAATCAGACAGACAAGAGAGTTGGAACAACTCCACCCTCAGGGGTCCCCGCCAATAAGAGCCACTTCCCCCTCCAACTCATCCACTCTGCAATTAGGGGAACGAAGGGACACATACCCTAGGTCCCTCTAGGATACTCTAGGACACTCTAGCATCCTCTAGCATACCAGATACCTGGCCTAGGGTCTTCACCTCGCCGGCATTCCATAACCCGCCTCCCCCCCAACCAACCCAACTCTAGCGTGAGCCTGTCCATCCTTCAGTGTCCGTCCACCTCCGTGGATACCGTGGACCCATGCATCATACTGCGACCATTTCGCCCGGGTCGACCGCCACTGCTGCGCCCATCCGTCCCGACCTCCGAGAAGACTACCACCATTACGACAACGCATCGTCCACGTCGCTTCTCTCCTCCCCTCCGCCGCCTCTCTCTTCTCCTCCGCCGCCGCCGCCGCCTCCCCCCGCGCTCGCCCTCTCCCCTCCCGATGATCAATCACGGCCATCACGCGTCAGATCAAAACCCTCCTTACGAAGTCTGCGGAGTGTAGGGAGTAGCCAGGAAGACGACCGTAACACCAGTCCTAGCCCCAGTCCCAGTCGCAGTCTCAGTCTCAGTCCCAGTCCAAATCAGCCCGGCTCCGAAAAATCCCTCATCCCCCCTTCCATCCTCCGTCGCCTCTCTCCCGGGCTTGCCGCTCGCGTCAAGCTACTCGACGGCAGTCACCAGAATCCCACGCGATCCCGCAACCCCGGTGCCGTCGGTCGCATCCCCCAGGAACACATCAAGGAGCTCGACAACCTACACAAGGATCTCTCGGTCAGGGTCGTGAGGAAGGGCAAGGCCTGGAATGCGTCGCTAGGCGAACACCCTCCCAACGAGCAAGATCTCGACCCGGATTACTGGGAAGTGGTCGAGCCGGGCGCGCCAGACGCTCCCACGGTGAATCGGGAACAGGAACCGACCCCCGCGGAGACTCCCGAACGGACCCTAGAACCGCCGCTGGAATTCCGTCCGCCAGAGTCGACGGCCCCAGACGAGGAAATCAGGCAGACCCCTACGGCCATGTCTGTGACAGAAGAGCCCGCACTGGCGCCGTCGGGCCCCGCTTCTGCTGACGATTCTAACGCGCCCGAGCAGACCGACTTCGAGAAGTACGTCCAGACTACGAGGGAGAATGACGGGCATCAGCCCCCGCCGCCGCCCCCGAAAGACGACCAACCGTCGCGTCCGGCCTCGAGCGCCTCCTTCTCCTCCTTCAACCCCGCCCGCGCCAGCCGCACCGATTCCATCTACTCCTTCGGCCGCTCCTCCTTCAGCAACCAGATCTCCCAGCTCACCTCCGTCAGTCTGCCGCAGCCCTCCTCGCTCGAATCC
Organism: Aspergillus taichungensis; assembly: GCA_002850765.1. Lineage (NCBI taxonomy): Eukaryota > Fungi > Ascomycota > Eurotiomycetes > Eurotiales > Aspergillaceae > Aspergillus > Aspergillus taichungensis. The sequence continues at coordinate 135,809 of KZ559533.1, read as the reverse complement.
ACCATCGCCGGCATCGCGACCGCCCCGTCCGCCGTCAAGGCCCTCACGTCCGCCGCGGAACAGATCAAAATCTGGATCGGCAAGGCCTCCGACGTGCTCGGCGGCCTGGACGCCGAGGATGACGTCGAGTGGGCCGCCGCGGGCGGGCGCGAGGGCCTCGAGAGCGTTGACAAGGCCATCACGCGCTTCGAGAGCCTAGTGAATGTCTACGTCAAGGCCATCGAGGAGGTCCAGCTGCGCGACGACATCAACGACGTCGGCGCCGAGAGCCTGAAGATCATCGTCCACCAGATGGATTCGATCATCCAGAACTGGGCGCAGATCAAGCGGCGACTCCGCGCCGTCAAGGAGCAAGTCGAGTTGGCCATGGAGTGGGAAGAGCTCTGGAACAGCGTCCTAGGCGACGTCGGCGCCGAGGTCGACGACCTGGGTCGACTCGTCTTCGAGATGGAGGAGAAACGGCACATGACCATGTCGACCGCGCCCGAGTCCCACTCAGGGGTCGACATCAACGAGCTGGAGACCATCGTCGAGGAGACCCCGTCGGCGTCCAACAAGCGACTCAGCATGGAACCTATTCTCGCGGCGCCTCCGACGCTCGCCACCCCCATCATCCAGACGCCCCACGACGACACGAACCACTCGAACCTGATCGCCTTATTCGCCCGTATCCAGCCCCTGCGCGCCTCGCTGGATTTCCTGCCCATGCGCATGTCCCTGTTCCAGTCCCGGGCCGAGTCGATCTTCCCCAGCGCCTGTGAGGAGCTGGAGGAGCGACGCAGCCGGCTCGAGAAGAGTTATCGCGCGCTGGAGGTCGACGCCGAGTCCCTGCGGCGCGAGCTGAGCGAGGACCGGTGGATCCTGGTCTTCCGCGGGGCTGGGGGACAGGCGCAGAAGATGTTCGAATCCGTCGAGCGCAGCATCGGCAAGCTGCAGGAGGGCCTCGAGACCGGCGGCCATCTGCACAACCCCGCCGGCTTGGCCAAGAAGATCGAGAGCTACGAGGCCAAGCGCCAGCACTACGTACCGGCCATCGAGCGGGTGCTCACCATCATCGAAAAGGGGGTCAAGGATCGGCGAACCGTCAACGGCGAGACGATCCGGCTGCTCTCCGACATGACGTCCCGCATCGACGCGCTCAAGGCGAGCATGCGGGTGATGGACGCCTCGCTGGAGGATGTCAACCTCTCCCGCAGCCAGCACATGCGCGATTCGATCTCAACCATCGTCACGACCACGGACAGTCCCGCCACCGGCAGCGGCATTGACTCGCCCGGCAGCTCCCCCGCTTCGTCGGTAGTTATGACCCCAGCCATGAAGGGATCGACGACGCCTCTGGGCGGATCCAGCCGGCGCGGGAGCTCCGTGAGCTCAGCCGCCCGAAGCACCATGTCCAAGGTCCGCCGCTTTTCGGGGATTCCCCAAGCCACGGCGACCCTGACGGGAAAGAAATCCGCCATCCCCAAGCCCTCCTTCACCACATCCCCATCCAAGTCCTCCTTTGCAGCCACCTCGCCGTCCAAACCCAGCTACAGCTACCGCGCCACGACGCCCACCCCGCTCGCTCGACGGCCCGCCCCTCCGCCTATCTCGGCCGCGCTCGCGAACCGCCCGCGATGGTGTTCCAGCGTGAACACCAACGACCTCGACGTCGGCCACACCCGCCGACAGGCTTCCAGCCCCCTACCATCCCGCAACAACCGCCTCTCCCGCCCCGCCTCCACCCTGCCCTTCTCCAACCGTCGTGATTTGTCCGTCTCCCCAGCTCCCCCGCGGACCCGCAGCCGCATATCGAGCCGGCTCGGCTCGCACAGCCCCGCGCCAGGCGCCTCTCCCACCCCATCCCGCTCCCTCCTCGACCCGCCCCCCTACAGCAAACTCCGCCGACCCCCGGGGACAGAAAATATGGTCAACACCCCCCGCAGCCGTCAAAGCTACGCCGGCCTCTCCTTCGGCCGCAGCGTGTCCCAAGCCCCGGACAACGGCCTTCTTAGCCCGACCAAGGCCATGCGTCCGGGAACCGCCCTCGGCCACTCGGGAAGCCGTCGCATCAGTCTCCTCCCGATGCCAAAAGGCCGGTCCGGACGAGACAGCGCGACGGGGAACCGCAGCAAGGTTGACGACCGGCCGCGATGGCGGTAGTTTGTTTGACTCTTATCTTACGTCGTGTTGTGTTTCCGTATCCTTGTTATTCTCCTCTCGATTCAATTTCTCCCCATTGTATTATCTGCATCATCTGCATTTACTTGATTTGCGTACGGGTGACGGTACGGTTACGGAGTGGTATGGGTTGTTTATTTTATGTTTCTCATATTCTTTTTTTTTTTTTTTTGACATGGTTCCCTTATCTTCCCATATTTTAAACGTATCGAAGGACAAACACATTGTTTGATTTTGATTCCCCTATTGTTTTGCTATTGTCATTGTTGTTGTTATTATTGTTATCATCATTTGATTGTGCAGATTAGCGTGATCGTGTCATTGTCTTTTGATTGCTCTTGTTTTAGGGTTAGGTGCTGGGGTTTCTCAATGGATTGATTGATTCTTTCTGTATTCTGTATGATATGATACATAGATAAGGTCTTGTTCTTTTAGGTTTAACAGGGTAACTTGTTGTTATTGTCTGTAGCTACCTACGTATCCACCAAGTAGGGATGTATATACCATTGTTAATGTGATACTGTATATCTAGAGTGTAGAAATCACTCGAACTTAAATATTAGACACACACTCAGACGCATGACACACAACACCACTGATCATGGTAAATAGAATAGTATGAAATAATAGACACTCAACTCCAGAACCATATGGTAGAACGAGAAGAACACAGTAAGAAAAGAAAGAAAAAAAGAAAGCCCGAAGGTCCAAGGGATTTTATCAACCATCCATCGTCCATTGTCCATCCACCACCCACCCATCCATCCATCCATCCATCCATTCGGCCCATTCAATCATTCAGTCAACCAAGTTGCAGATGGAGGAACGAAAGAACGAAAGAGAGAACGAAAGAACGAAAGAACGAAAGAACGGAAGAAATGAATCCAAAAATCTTAGAAACCCCGTCCACGCCCCCTCCCCCGTCCTCTCCCGCGACCACGCGGTCCCCCGCGGGGCCCACCACGCGCACCACCGCGGTCCGCCTCCTTACGCGCCTTATTCTTCGGCTTGGGCTGATCATCGACGAGCAGGGTATCGAGCGGCAGGCTGTCGGGCAGGATGTAGTAGCGGATCGTGGAGCCGCGCACGTTGATGGTGTCGAGGGAGATGGGGTCGCGGCCTTTTTGGGTCATTTTGACGGTGCGGAGGGAGGTGTTCATTTGGGGGGAGACGGTTGTGATGGTGCCGTGGAGGATTGTTCCTTTAGTATTATTTTTGTTAGTATGATTATCATGATGGTGTTGGGGTTGGGGTTTGGAATGGGGGTGGATGGAGGAGGGAAGTGAGGGAAGTGAGGGTAGAAAGGCTAACTAACCATTCTTCAACTCGATCGTCACCGTTTCGTTGGCGCATTTCATGAGGAATCTAGATTGAACTGTTAGTTAATCTTTCCTTATTTATTCCGTGCCCCTTCCTCCTGTCCATCAAGCCCAACTGCAACAGTTCCTGCCATGCGGACACCACTTTTTCTTCTTCTTTCCCTCTTCCTGTTTCTTCTCAGAGCGTTGAACTCACCGAACGAGCTTCATCGTGGCGGATTGCACGCACTACGCGCACTGGATACGTTCGAGAAAAGAAAAGTCTGAATTGGAGGTGGTGGTGGGAGCTCCCAGAGTTGTCCTGCAGAGCGGCGGTTGAGCTTGGATTGGCGTCGGCCGTGATGGGGCAGAGGCTGGAGCGGGCACGTGATCTGCATCATATAAGCGACTAGTCCGCCTCCTCCCTCTCAATCATCTATATTTGATACCTCATGATTTAATGACTGAAGAACTTTGATGAGTGCAATGAGTTGGGATTGGAGTTGAAGACGAAAGAGGATGGAGTAGCTCTGGGTGGTTTAGTGTCATATTGTATACTGCATCTTGAGCATAACAGCCTCCAAACAACTAATATATGTTTCTACGGAGTACTAGCCGTTGCCATGTTAAAGCTCATATTATCTACTCCAACACTCCAGTGTAATCATCTGAGTTAGAGAACAGCGCAGAAACAAACAAGATTAAAGCAACACAAAGCAATCATATGTACTATACGACATGATCAGCGATAACTCGAATCTCTTTGAGATTCAATGCGCAGAGACTAGTAAAGTTTAATAGATATGTCAAATCCACGATGCGTATAAGAGTACGCCTCACCACCGAGTATGGGAGTGTCCATTTACTTATAAAAAGATGGAGTGATGTCTGGATGAAAATGATCAAGCTCAGACCGATCCGACTCGTTGCAAAGGCAGGTGCCATAGACCAAAACACTTAAGTATGGCTGAGCTAGCAGGGTCATTATTTGCAGTATATAGGAGATAGATGAGAGTATAGACATACAACCCATGCTTCCTATCAGAACATCAAGGATTGAATAGCAATCACAAACACCCAAGGATCCACAAAACGCCTATGGACGGAACTCCATAAAAAAGACCTCCCCAGAAGCAAGCCCAAGCGCGACTGTGCAGCCAAAAATGGCCGAGGAATCAGGTCGATACTCGGAAGGCAGCCATAGAAGTCTAACACCATCAAGGACTACCCATTCAGCTTCCAGTGATACCCTCTTGCTGTTGGCAAGGGCTCTAACAGGATGATTGCTCTCATACTCAAACTGAATATCAAGGTTACCTCGGTCAGTTTCCAGACACGCGCCGTGTGGCGAAAACGCCATTTTAGTGATTAGGGATTGTACCGCTACACTCTGCATCAGAGCCCCAGAGTCAGCGTCCCAAACTCTGACACTGCGGTCCAAAGATCCCGATATTAGCAACCTGTTATCAGGCGAAAACATCATGGTCGTAGTCCCGCCCGAATGGCCTTGCAATGTCTGTCTGAGGCCTCCCGTACTGACCCTCCAGAGCTTAATTATACCATCGCCTGAGCCAGATGCTAGTAATTGGCTGTCAGGTGAAAACACAATTCTGAATACCCAATCATGATGACCTCGTAAGTTCCTCAGCAAAGCTCCTGTAGTAACACTCCAAAGGTTGACCATGCAATCAACAGAGCCAGACGCCAGTACTTGACCACTTGGCGAGAAAGCAGAAGTCAAAATTGTGTCAGAATGGCCTGTGAGAGTTGTCGTATACTCTGCTGCGTGCAGTTGTGGTGCTGGTGTTGTTGTTGCTGCTGCTGCTGCTGCTGCTGCCGCCGCCGGTGAAGTTTGTTGTATGTTTCTCTCCAAGGATCCAGCAGTGGTGTCCCAAAGCTTGACGGTCCTATCATAGGAGCTTGAAGCCAGCATTTGACCATCTTGTGAAAACCTCACTGCCAAGATCAAAGACCTGTGGCCCTCTAAGACCTGTAGCAAGGCACCAGTCGTAACATCCCAAAGCCCAAGTCTACCATCGTAAGACCCAGATGCTAGTACTTGGCTATTTGGTGAGAACGCCACCACCACAACTGAGTTTTCCAGAAAAAAGTCTGAATTCCGTTTGAAACACTCTCTCGTGATTATCGTATGTTTCAGAGTCGAAGTAAGGGTGTTCCAGAGATATAGGGTGCTGCCACCAAATGCTATTAAGCGGCCATCTGGCGAGAATGCGACAGTGAGAACCCCACCGAAATGACCTTTCAAGGTGTCTTTTATGGCCCCAGTACTAATGTCCCATATTTTGGTTGCCCCAACATGGGAACTTGACACCAGCAATTGGCCATCTGGTGAGATTGATACAGCTCTCATTGCACCCGTATGGTTTTTGAATGTTTGTCTCATAACTCTGGTATTGGCATCCCAGAGATGAATTGTACCATTGTTGAAACCAAACGCTATTAGGTGACCATTTGGCGAGATATCCATGCTTGTCATCTTACCAGACCGGTCACTAAAACTGTGCTGCACGGCCCCTGCCGAAGTATCCCATACATTAATCATGTTATCTTCAGAACCTGACACCAATGTTTGGCCATCGAGTGAGAATGCGACGGCCTTGACCCGGCTTGAATGACCTTTCAAGGTCTGTTGCAGAGCTCCAGTGTTGGTGTCCCAGAGCTTTATTGTTTTATCGCGGGAGCCGGTTGCTAACACCTTACTATCTGGTGAAAATGCCACCGCGTTAACCGAATCTGAATGGTCTTCCAAAGTCTGGATTTCTGCAGTCCAGTTTTTCCTGATTGTTGGTGGCTTGAGAACCCAATCCGGGAGCTCCCCGCTAAAGGTCTTTCTGACAAAAGACAGTTCTGGTGAGAATACGAGACCAGATGAGTATAGCTGAAGCGGCGCGATGTTGGCAACATGCCTGTTTCTAAACACGAAACGTCTCATGTCATGTAAGTTGGCGGACATCTCAGGTTTCTTGTCATATTGCAAGATTAGTATACTTTTTTGCTATTCCTGTTAATTGACTTCTATTCCAAGCGCTTACCTGTACAATCGATTGTAACAATGCAAGCAGTGAAATAGCTTCAGATAAGAAGCCCAAAATGCTCATGACTTCCACCCAGTGAAGAAAATGTTTTTTGAGGAAAGAAAAGGCTCTAGAAACGTCGACGACTGGCTCCTGGGTTTGAACTAAATGCTGTACCCAGTAGCGACAAGAGTAACGCAAATCTGATGGCAAATAGTCATCCATATACCGCATATCTATCTCACTAAGTGGTGTACCATCGTTTGGAAGATTGCAGATGTTCTTTCTCAAATTCCGCTCCATATTTTGCAAGCATAGTCTAGTGAGAGCTCGATGGACTTCTTTCTCATTTATCCCAAATGTACTGTTTTCTTTTTTAACGTCCAGAAGGCAATTCCTGAATGACAGATGGAGAAGCCTTACAGGCTTCTCTGTATCATTGGGTATATTTAAAACTGAGTGAAGGCAACCTAGTCGATTGTTAATGTCATCTTTACTTATTTGAAGAAGCCGAGAAAGACTATTAACAGAGAGGGGAGTGGCAAGGATGACGATGACACCAATTATCTCTTTGAATTCTCGGACCAATTGCCGTGACTCGGATTCGTCTTGGCCAGTAAGGAGTTGATTTAACACAGGCATGTATACGCCATCCATTTTAGATAGGTATGTGGTTTGGTCGGCAAGGATTGCCTTGAGCCGTTTTTCCGGGATCCAGTTCTTGTCATCAATAAAACGACACAGGGTAAATGCTGAAATGAACAATGGGATAGCTTTTTCTATCAACGCTCGGGTAGCCTCTTCACCAGGCCAGTCCGGTGCAAGTGAGCGTTCCTTTCTCAGTCGCGCAAATTGATGATCAAAGTATAATGAGATATCATGCCTAACCACTGGTTCTGGGACTTCATGTAGGACCATGTCCTGATGCTCTTCGGTAGAAATGCTGCTGAATCCTAGCCTGATCGCTAATTCAGGTCTGCTGGTCAGCAGGAACCGTATTTGCACCGAACTTGAGCGTTGAACTTGCGGCAAGAGTAAGAGAAGTTGCTGTATATTTTGTTCATGGTCGCACTCATCTAGCGCATCGATCACAATCACCTTGCTCATGATTTTTGTTCTGGGGCGCCTCATTTCGAGCAGTGGGTAGAAAAAAAGCTTCTCGAATTGCTCCCTGAGCACCTTCTCCGAAATATTGGGGTCGTTCTTTATTGCAGCTTGTACACCTGAGACCATGCCTGGCAAGCCAACAACCAGCTGCTCTACAAGCGTTGAGAACAACTTTTTGGCAGTTCCCCGATCTTCCTCGCCTTTTTTGAAGAAAAAGCTCGCCCCAAGGAGCTCCTGCCGTTTTAGGCGGCTGGCAATGGTTCGGGAAATGGTTGATTTCCCAGTCCCTGCCATTCCGTTCAACCAAAAAATGCACTTGCCATCTTCCGACGTTGCCCATGTCTCGATCGCGTCTAGTAACTCGACCCGTGTTCCCGGAAGACACTCATTGTGCGGATTGTCGTATGAATCGAATGCGGCGCCTTTCGCCGTGCGTAAACTGCCAAAATCTAGCTTCTTGTCAAGGATACGCGTGGTTTTCCTAAATTATCTATTACTTCACTGCACCACATAAAACAAGCAGAGAACGGCACTTGGACCTTGCAACCTACATTTGGTCGATAAGCAAAGACAAACTGAACATTGTCTTGTACCTTCCAATTTGTTCGATAGCCCTGTTTACCTCCTCATGCTCGAGAGGCCACTTGAGAAAACGAAGTTTTCTCCTAAAAGTGCGCTGTGTGGTCTTCAGGTCGAGCTTCTTTTCGAATTCGCCGAGCGTTGTGAAGCACCTTGCGATGTTTGCGAGTAGGTCGTCATGAACGACTAATTCTGCACCGTCTGGCCCGGACATAAAATCTTGCAGCGTAGTAAGTGTCTTCCGAAGCGCATCAACCTCCTCTGCAAGACGGAGAATATCTTGCTTTGCATCCTTGACTTTGCTGGCATATACCCCACATAATTTGACAATGGTTGCTGTCAGCTGGACAATGCCAATGACACTTGCCGCGGCAGATACAGGGTCCATGATTCGCACTTCATATACGACACTCTTGAGCTTCGCAAACAAATCTAGCTTCAGCGTGAGTAAGATGTGTAGGAGGGTAAGTCAAGACGAGGCTGAGACCAACTATAACCTGAATTGGGCAGCCATATGTTATTGGATGACAGTTTTTGTGGCTTAAGATGCTAAATGTTTTTCTTGGTTTTCAAGAACTAGCCTGGCTAGCTCAATCGGCAGAGCGTGAGACTCTTAATCTCAAGGTTGCGGGTTCGACCCCCGCGTTGGGCTTCTCTTTTTGCAATTTTTTTTTCTCCGTCATCCCAAACAGCCACTAACTTGGGACAAAAATTAGAAGAAAACAAAAGGGAAAAGGAAAAAGACAACACCAACTAGTCTTCAACAAGTCAAATGCATTCCATTTCAGACCGATCATATCAAATCATGCCAAATCACAAGCTACCATGCCTCGCCTTAAAGATCGAAATCTTATCGTCATAAAACAGAATCTCCCTTAGCCGGAACGCAACCCGTGATCTACCACCTCCAAACTCCATATCATCGCCGTCAGACGAGCCACGGTCATCGGAAGACGCCTCAGAGTGCGAGTCCGCGGCGCTCACGGCGGCGGCGGCGTCATCGTCGTCGGAATCATCGTCCATACTGTCTGAACCCGCCCAGTCGTCTCCGCCCGGGACGAAGCCCTCGCTGTGGGTGTCGAGGTCGTCGAGGTCGTCGTCTTTGTCGCCGCGTTTGCCTTCGAGGATCTCGTAGCACTTGCTTTGCATGCCTACGTAGCTGATTCCTACTTCCGGGCGGATGGTTACTATGTCTAGGATTTGCATGGCGAGTTCTTTGGGGTCGCGGTGGATGGGGTGGGCAATGTGGGCGATGTGGAGGGCGCGGAGGTAGGGGATGTTGGGCAGTCTCTGGAGGAAGTAGTGCTGTTTTTGTTGTTAGTGAATAGATAATTGAGATGAGGGGAGGATGCACATACCCAGTCTCTGGAGTGGATGGTCATGGACAGCTCGCGCAGCCGGGGCATGCGCCCACTCGTGAAGAAAGAGACCATCTCACGGGTGAACATCCATTTCCGCCAGCGGCTGGTGGCTAGCTCGCCTCCGTCGGGCGATCGTTCGGTGCTGTCGATTAATACCTTGCGGAGACTCAAGCGATGATTGCGAATTACATTTCTGTAGATGGCGTCGATACCAACGATCGAGTCGTACATGGGGGCTTCATGCAGGAAGAGTGTCTCGAGACTATTCGGCGCAAGAGCGTCCTTGATGAACAGCAAAAGGTACGGCGAGACGGAGTCCGTGTGTATGTGCTTGATCTTCAGCGGAAAGTCATACAGTAACGTGGAATGACCAGAAGCAGACTTTCTTCGAGATCTGGACGATTGGGGCGTAGGTGACGGTGTGAATTCGCGACGCAGAGCTCTCCAAAGCTTTTCATGACCCTCGCAACGAAGAATCGTGAGTGTGGCGATCCTGGTCCAATCAATAGCATGCTGCATCGCTAAGACTGACAAAAAGACACGCTCCAGTTCCAAAGTCTCCAGGTTCAATCGAGGCACGGTGTCATCCCTTCGTTTTTTAAACCTGGTCGTTCGGGATGATCGCTTGGAACCCTCTGGTGGAACTGTCGGGGTCGGAGTTCCAGTCGGAGATGATGGTCCCAATGGCGAGGAGGCCTCGCCTGGATGGGGTCCGCCTGTTGTACTAGGATCTTGTTCCGTTGATGCAATGTCCACGGTTTGGGGCGGCGGACTCTCGGGTGCTGCGTTGCTACTCGAAGATGTTTCGACTGGTGGAGTTGAACCGTTTAGGTCATGAGTATCAGCGACGCCAGGGTCTTGTTTCTTAGCGGAGCCACTCGCAGAATCATCGCCCAAGGGGTCACTGGACACCCCAAACAGGAGACCCAGAACACCGCCATTCTTGGGCCAGCCAGGCACTGGGCCCTGATTCGGAGGCGAATTCGATGACCAGACCGCGGGGGCTTTTAACCACTCCGCCTGGTAGACCTTGGGAGAGAGGCCGATGCGTAGTTCCCTCAACTTTCCTACAGAGCGCTCAATGAGAACAGCCGTTTCCTCCAGATACGAAGGCTCGTCTATGTCCAGCACACTCAAGCTCCGCATGGGGGGCAGGATGGAGAGGGTCGGGTATTCTACATGACCGTATTTCTGCTGCAGAGGGGTACCAGACGCTGAAGGGTTGGAGGGCACCTGGATGGCGGGCAGAGTCAAGGACGACGTGGTGGCCACGTCTTGTGCAGAGCGCATTGAATTTTCAGAATTATCATGCCACCGGACCCAAACCCGTTCCAGGCGGCAATCGTGTGCTGGACGATCCGCTAGTGACGACAGCGCGATCCACACGTCTCTCAGAACCCCGGTCGGCATGTCCCAGATGAAGGTCTCCAGGTTGACCATCCGTGCGACCGCCAAAGCGACCAGCGTGCCCAGCATCTTGCCCGTCTCCTTGGTTACCGAGTATTCCTGAACCCAGAGTAAAGGGCCATTTCCCACCGAAAACTTGCGTGTATATTGAGCATAATGGTTTCCTCGGCGTATCTTCCGGGTGCCGTGGGGCCCTTGTGACGCTGGCGGTCGATCATGCGGGGTAGCGGTATCCGTTGGGCGGCGCCCAGCAGGCAATTCACGGAAGACGTCCTCCCCCATGACTAGCGTTGCGAGACCATAGGAAAGGGCGTCAACCCCAGCAGGATGATCAGAGGATGACAGGGTGTCGGGCCATACTATATCGAATCGAGAGTACATCTGAGGGATGGCGAGAGAATGGAGCGTAGAGCACGAGAGGGCCAGCGATGTCAAATCGTTCGTGTGGGTGACCTGTACGGGCGCGACATAGGTTAGCAAGTCTCACATCGGACGGGGGGCACCGCAACAGGGTAGGTATGTGCTCACCTCTTTCATAATTACCTGTAAGATGTCCATCGGCAGATCCAGCAGATGCAGTGGTCGCTTGGGCGGTGTCGACGAGTGTTTCCACTCCTCAGGCGTACAGGCCTCCTCCTTCACCCCCAAAGTTACCACGCATTCGTTCCCATCATCATAACCCGTTCCATCCGATGGCGGTTGTGTCGACAAAGCGGTCGGCTGGTGGTTATTCAACAACACCACGGTGGCCTCTCGGTCCTTCCCCAGTGGCCGCGTGTCCGACCCCGCAGATGCGGTACTGGCACTCGAGACGAAATCATCATCGTCCGATGATGCGCCCAGGTCGGAGGCAACCCTTGAGTCAGCAAAAGCATCACTAGGACCTGCCATGTTATTGCTGAACATTGTGTAAGGAGTGCCCATGAATCAATAGGCCTTATAGAAAGACCCAGAGCATCACCGTATGCTGTCTTTGGGTTTTTGAGGGTTTCTAGACGGATGCAAGGCTAAATAGGCAAGAAAGAACGAAACAGGAGATCCTGCTCCTTGGGATGAGAGGCGAACAGATGGATGGTTGGTGAGCTTGCTGGGCGGTAACGGCGGGTCTGACGGATCGGAGAATCGGGGGCGTTGAATGGAGGGAGTGGGACGGCTGGAACCCGAAAGACCACTGATAGTGATAGGTAACTGAGGTACCTCTTTCGTTACCGAAGGGACCGAGCAGCTCCTTGGAAAGTTGTCAACTGGACCACAGAGGAAACCACCAATGGTACAGTAGTTGGGCTCGAAGGGCAGCCAGTGATGGGGGTTCCATTTATGGGAAAGGAAGAGAGGTGGATAGGGCCTCCCCACCGAAGAGCGATGGTCAGAGTATGGACAGGGAGGGGAGCTTGAGCTCAAGGTTAAAGTACTTGGCAATTGGTGGGGCTCGATGCTTGAATTTGGTTGGTTTAGATGGTTGATTTGGGAAGAGAGTTGGCGGTTATGGAGAAGTCTAAGAGGTCTACTCGGAGTACTATGTAGTCGCTCCAAGCGAAGGAGACGGTTCACTGGCAGAATCAACCTGAGGTGTCCACTTCCGTTCCCATGCGCACGTGCCATCACCTGTCATTGCCCCAGGTTAGTGTGGACGGGTTGCTGTTGTTCCGCAAACGGAATATAAATTCCACCGCCCTGGCAATATACTTAGGGCGGGATCTCCCTCTCGATAAAAAAAAGCTTTTCACAAATAAATCTTGAAATGATGCTACTCTCCACCATCATCAACGGCCCCCGGGCATCACGTGTCCAGCATCATACAGCCTTTCGATATGATATCAATAGGATGATTGACATCCTCTTCTATTAACACAAGGCTCGCTTTTTACATCATCGCGTCAATATCATACTCGATTCTGCATTCTTAACTATGCTATGTCAGGACTTCTATATCGCTCTACCATGCAACGATCTGTCCTCTCATCTCATACTCCCGTGGGTGCCCCAGGCCCTCCGTCGACCTTAATCTCCGTTCATTCAATGAACCAGGCAGATCGCAGAAAAATTCAAGAACATAAAACTCGTCAGCATGTGTTTCATCAACAATACCAGTGTGGTGTAACAGGCAACACACCTCTTGGGCGCGACCTTGCCGCAAGGGCCAGAGGGGAGCTACGGGTTCGAGTCCTGGAGTTGGCCATTTTCTTATCCTTTTGTTATCCGGATTACAGAATACAACATGCCAGCTACTATTATCTTACGCTGAACGTGTTACCTTTGGCTACTCAGCCAGTTTGGTGTAATTGGTAACACGCCTCCTAGCCTATTAGGGTAGGAGGAGCTACAGGTTCGAGTCCTCGCACTGGCATTACTCTTATCTTTTTTTTCCCGGGACGAGAAATACAGCTCGCCAGCACCCGTTGAGGACAAGTTACCTTGTTCTACTGATTAACCCCAGTCCGTTTGGTGTAACGGTAACACACCTCGTGCCGACTGGTGGGGAGGAACTTCAGGTTCGAGTCCTGCGGCGGACAGTTCTTTTGCTTCCGCTTCGTCTTTTTGGCGGTTTTGATGACGGCTGCAGGACGCCAAGGTAGGAATCTGCATATCATAACGTAGGGAAGGTGCTCGGGTACGAGAACTGGGCTAAACGATGAGGTTTCTTTTATTTGTGAAGAATCTTATCTGGTACGGTGTGATTGATACGTATTATAGAGACTCAGGATCAATAGTATGGCAAGAGAGCCGATGAAACAGCCAAATTAACAACGATATTAAAAAGTACGAATAAATGAATAGTTCCAAGATCTATAAAAATGTGGAGAATCCAAACAATCCATGTGGGGAACGGCACTGCAAGGCTGATGACGTCATGTCTATCAATCCCACAAACAGGTGCATGCTCAGCTCATTACCTGATATGGTTACTCTTTAGCGGAAAGGGTTGCACATGCTATACTCATTTGCTGGTACTACGCGAGTACGTAGTCTACCGGGTAGTCTACCGGTAATGGTGCAGGACTTAGTTCAACAGCCAAGATGGGTTTGATCTTGATGGGATATGCCTCTATTGGATGCATTGGACTACTACCATTCTGAGTATTACCTTGTTGTTCGTAGTTGCTTCACGGGCAACATGCTCTGTGGAAAAGCTATGCATAACTGTGTCCTACGTTGTCGTCTATGTTCATTCGCTCCGTACTCTGTGCTGGGTACATCGCCAAGGAGTCATTCTCGAATATCTTCACAGTGGAGGGAAGAGAATAGTGTAATATCGTATACGATAGAATATCATTGTTGGGGCTAAGATAAACAGACATTCCTGACATAGCAGGGTAACTATACAGTCCAGATAATCCAGGCTACCTGGCAAAACAGGATTAAACAGAACAAGGATAAAACAGAACAAGGATAAAACAGAACAAGGATAAAACAGAACA